>JASCZW010016091.1:0-19323 GCA_034211315.2 Aedes japonicus | reverse complement strand
GTTAGTCTATCATTTCAAGCTTGAATCTCAGCGTATGTAAAATTCCGCAACCGTCATTTTGAAAGCAATCGCCAAATGAAAATAAGCAACTAGCAAAAAGCAAATCTGTCAGTTTTGTAGCCGCTATGTGGCATCTACACGCTAAGAAAAAAGTACCCAGCGAAGCAGTTAAGTGTGGGAAGCCAATTTTGAGTATAATGATGTTTACCTACCGATGGGTTCAAATCTGGGGGAGCGACACATCAAAATCCAGATTCAAGATGATCGGAAAATTCCACGCTAGCAAATCAATCTTTAAGAAATCTTGTTTCAGCTTGTGAATCTTTATCCTTTTTGCAGTAAATCTTTAAAATCTTCATCAAAATCTTTAAAATCTTATTTCTTTCTACTAAGCGTGCGCGTATCGCACAAAAGCAAAACAAAAAAAATTCTACATCTGAGATAGGGTCTGGTCTGGTCTGGACTGGTTCAAATAACTTAGTTTTGGGTAAAATTTTGCCCAAAGTAAGTAACTTGTACCAACGGTAGGTAAAAATAATTATACCCAAAATTGGCTTCCCACTTAACTACTGGGTACTTTTTCTTAGCGTGTAGTTGCACGTCAAAACTTAGTATCAATATCGGGTGGAATGTGGCGAACGACGGAGTGATATTTTGACATGCTGGCAGATGCCGCAACTTCGCCACATCGGTGGGCACCTCGACTAAATGAACTACGTGGCGTTAATCGGCAGCAACTGCTTACGCTAGCCCTTGCTTGCGATTTGAAAATTTACAAAGGTCTTGCTTAAACGTCTGTCTGTGCTGTCATTGTGTTGGAGCTTGTATCATTCTAATTGATCATTCAAGGTTGCAGCTTCCTCCAATTAAAGCTACAAGCTTTCGCTGCTTGGTGTAGCATTTTACTACAAAAAAATGGATCCGATCTGTTACAATTGTCGTCTATTAGGAGTAAAAAATGAAAGAGTGACCTTGTAAAGAGTCTGGGTGGTATTTTACATTTGCAGCTCACGTTCAATCAACATGTTTCTGGATAGTCAAGAAGAAAATGCATACATTTTTTGGCTCAGAAAGTACCAGCACATAGCTTCCAGGTCAGTCGCAAATTTAGTGAATCATCTCTAAAAACATAACGCACAGAGAACAACCCTTCAAATGTTCTATCAAAATAACACAGCAAATCAAAACAAAGATTCTAGTACCCAAAAAGCGCAGGAATTTATTGCAAGGTGTATACTGAGAATAGTTCCATGGTTGTACTGACCATTAAATCACGTTCAAGATGATTATTGCATATAAAGGTTACATAAACCATCAAAATTGTAAAATTTACCACGATTATGGAACTCTTCTCAATAATCATGCGAACAAGGACTATTCCGACATTTTAGTAAACTGGTCAACTAATTATAATGGTCATTTTAACCATGATCATAGTTGGTTCAAAATCGCTATACTATTATCGAGCCTGCCAGAGTCATCCTTACCGCCAACAATGGTAAAATTGACAATCAAACTTTTCTCTTTGTACACTAGACCAATGGAATGGCCAGTAGTGAGCCAATTTTCGGTAATTTCCTGTTGATTGTTGCTTATGTTTCAGGGGTTATTCATTAAGGTTGCAACCGAGCTTGGGACCGATGTGCTGCTACTTCCTGTGCCAAAAAATATATCCATTTTCTTCTTGACTATCCAGCCCCTGCTTATATCGTAAATGAAGCAATTCAGACGTTAGTAAGCATGATACCAAAGTATCCAATAAGCAGTTCTAAAGCGTCTTTACGGCAGCCTATCAACTATTCACTCAGCGAAATAAACTTTCGATATTCATAAAGATTGCATTATGAGTATTCGCTATAAGAAATCAGTATGAATTTTATAAATTAATCTTATGAAATATATTGATGTCTAAAAAATAAAAATATGGAGCAACTTGGAATCGAACCTTGAACGTTGAGGTTTCTGGGTCCAGTGACTTTTCCACTGGTATATATCAACACTTGTAATCAGGAAGCTTAAAGGCGTACAAGAACAACGTCGTGTGAAACAAAATCGACTCCTTAGTCAGCCTTATAAAATTCCATACCATCGTTCATAAGTTCAACCTTATGAAATTCTTAAGATTATTTGGATGAGTTGTTTAAGTCACCTTAAACACAACATAAATGCCGTTTTGCCCAATATACGGCTGCTTTACTGCAATGCTATGATAATGCTTCATCAATGCTTTTTTGCATTTGAAATGCTTATTACAGGCACAGAGAACAGACATCCAAGCTGTAACTGCAGTTTTAAAGTTAAAATTTTGAGATTCATACAATCGGTGCAATGATCTTTAAACCCGCTCTTGAGTTTATCGCGCAAATGTCAGATAATCGGTATTTTTACCCATGTTCCAAATCAAAATAAAATTTTCAGAGATGGGTAAAACAATACTTATTTCCTGATATTTATATCATATACTCATAAATGCGATAGTACGTTCACACTACAGTTTATATTACGTGATTTAGAGTATCTTGATATCAAATGACATGTACATTATTTCCAGTGAAAACTAGATGTATAGTTGCAGATATCAAGATACTCTATATCATGTAATATAAGCTGTAGTGTGAACGTACTATTAGTCGAGTTTACCCATTTAATGGGTTGACTCCCTTTTTGAAAAAATAAGTGAAATCTGACCCATTAATGGGTTTATGATTCTTACCGTGAAGTTGTACTGTAAGTACTGTCACACTTGATTTTAGAAAGTTCGGTTTCTCCGTGTAAAAAAAATGCGCTACTTATTATTGATGAGAATCATAGTTGTGCAAAATATTCGACCTATTCGCAAATTCCTTCTGATATTTGAGCTGTCAAACTCACATGTCTGTTTTGTTATTGTTATCCAATCACTCCCGGCGATATTTTTGTAACAATCTTTCGAAGATTACCGAACATCTAATAAGTTACCAGGCATGTCCACTCGGTGGTATCCTATCTTCCAACGAGGCAATCCTCAGCTACGAGTTTTCCTTCCAAACTTTTGGATGAAAGTGGTTCGACCGGAACACGAACAACCGTCAAATGTGGTACAATTTGCGTGTTCAATGGAAATGACTAGATACGATGTGAAAAACTACCTAGAAAAGATCTACAATATTCCGGTAGTGGACGTTCGTACACGGATAGCAATGGGTAAGACCAAGCGGGACATGACACTTGGCTACATTACGAAGCATGATGACACCAAACTGGCCTACGTCACATTGGTAAGTCGGCATTGTGATGGTTAAAATTACTTTTTTACTGAGCATGTATTTCGGTTTCAGCCTAAAGACATGACATTCGAGTTCCCCAATGTGTTTCCGGCGGAAGCCAAGCAACAACTAGAAGACGATAAGAAATCATTGGATGAAGCTAAGAAAAACCATAAGAAGTACCTTGAGAAGAACAAACATCGGCCTGGCACTCCCGGCTGGTTTTCGATTTAGGAATCAGTTTAGTTTGATGTCACTAGGAAATAAAAATTGTAAGAATCAATCGGAAGAGCTACATTCATTTATTTATTCAGTATGAAAATGTCATTCAATGATCGAAATATCGAAGGGAAATCATCAGAAGCTTCGAGTTAATAGCTTAATATATCAACATTTGGAACTATGGACGGTGATATGATCAATGTCATCAACGTTATTAGTTGTTTCTGGATCCTCGAACGGATCCTCAACCGGCATTTCCTTCAAGAAGCAACGACTGCTCCAGCATTTCGGACACTGTTGGAAATCCATCAAGAATAAAACCTGTAGATATTTTGTTTAGTTAAAAAAAAATTCTTTCTCGAGACGAAAACACTCACATTCGGATGCGAGGAACACGATTGACGAACTCGGCCAAATGCTACAACATTACATTTGGAACAGACGACCTTCGTTGCTGGTCGATTGCAAATGCAATTTGCATCATAACGGGCCGCTTCCAACAAACGGTTGCCCAAGAGCGATTCGCTGGGCGGACATGAGGGCTTCGGCTGACGCCGTTTTTTTGAGGATTGTGATTTCTTATTCATATTTTGCGCACTGTACTTCGAATATGTTATGCGAAATATGATTTTTTTCACCGGATTTCGAACAGATATTTCCGATTGTTTATGAAAGAGATATAAAAAATAGTCCTAATTACGCGGAAAATCCTAACCAAATAACGTCGTGCGGAATACACGAACCACGACTGCATTGTTTATATTCGTAATGTTTCGTTTCACGAGCGTGATCAGCTGATTTTAACAATGGGCCTGTGCACGCTATAAAAAATTGACTTTTACTGTGAACCATGTTTTCAAGCGTCTTGTGAGAGCGAGTGAGACAGCATCAAACACGGCTCACAGAAAAAGTCAAAAAGACAAAACAATTATAGCAGCGCTGATCAAATTTGACAGAAAGCTTTGGCACAACTGCTATAAAATAACACAAATACACGATAGGTCGAAGTTAACTAAATATGAGAATTTTAAACTTATTTCCATAATATTATCACGAAAAAAAATTGAGAAATCCCAAGTAAAGGCTAGTATGCAGCTCTCAAGCAATGTGCATTAGGATAGGACAAGTAATGGTCAAGAAATGCCTTTACTGTCGGAATTTCTTACCTTGTATGCAGCTGAAAAGAGAGTAAAACTTCGTAACGTTAGTAACGCCTGGCCATGTAATCTAAATGGGGCTGTCACGTTTCCTTGCGGAATAATATTTCGTTCGATTATTTCGCCAGGAAAACTGTCATTCCACTCATACTTAAGCAGTTGTCAAGATTACTTCGGTAGAAATGGCAAAAAATACTTCAGGTCTTTGCTTGTCAGCTGCATACTAGTCTTAAAGCTAATGGTTAAACATCGTAGTATATAAAACTGAAACTGATAATAACTTTTTAGTTATTTTTCAAGTTGTATGGAATCGAACAGTATCGTCATTATCGTCGATTTTCTTATCTTTTATCACCTATTATTTTGCTTAGGCAGCTCGAAAAACCATTTTTTAAGAGCGCCATTTCGACATTTAACCTCACTTTTGCGTTACCTGGATTCTTCCATACACGATTATTCTAAGGTATTCATTTTTTGACTTCATTCTATGCATTTCAATGAACATCCTCCATACGTCAGAAAATGCCTACTTTTCAATCCCAAAAATGACTACTTTTAAGTCCTCTTTTATTCCAGTGTGATAGAAAAAATGCATGAAAACAAGGCTATCGTCAAAGTGGAAACATCGATTTGTTGATTGGCTTTGCCGAAAAAAGTGAAAATAAATATAATGGGTTCTTGCAAGCCATACCTGAATCCAGTACCGTGGACAGGCTACGAGGCACTACCCAAGTAACATTTTTAATTAGATAAACGCTTCATTGGCAATACGTATACAACTTTAAACTGAGTAATGGTTAAGTAGTGGTTGCACAAGCGCCCAGCCAATATTTTCACAAGCAAATCTAGCGAATCTACCCAGCTTCAAGAAAATGAAATAAGCTGTCAAGCAGAATATGTAATCGGTTTATAGCTCTAGGAAGCTTTTATCCAAAAGTTATACAACGTATTACGTAACTGTTCTTTTGAAAAGCATATTCAGCATATTTATTTGTTCATCGCAATTTCTATTTTTAGAACTGTGGCAAACAGCTTTTTATTGGTAGTCTTAACACGTTGATATAAACGCTTAAACATAGTCACTATACAGCAATCGAAAAAATAAGTATGT
The DNA here is from genome assembly GCA_034211315.2 of Aedes japonicus. Classification (NCBI taxonomy): domain Eukaryota; kingdom Metazoa; phylum Arthropoda; class Insecta; order Diptera; family Culicidae; genus Aedes; species Aedes japonicus. The sequence goes on along the minus strand of JASCZW010016091.1, from coordinate 13,588 downwards.
CAAACACTGTTTACAATACTCGTGGACGGTATTACGGCAATGGTGTTGTTTTATCGTTGTAATGCGTAATAAACATTTAACTCTATGAACTTTGTATTATAATAGTATATATTTATACATCACTTACCCGTGTACATACCAGATTTGAACTCTGTACCTTCACCTTAAGAACAGTGACTGTATCCTCAGATCCATATCAGCTGTGAGGAATTCCAGTACCCGTATTCAAAGTGTTCAAAACATATTTTAGTTCTAATAATGTTGAACAAAAATAATTGCTGAAGCTCTTTACGAACAGGTTTGTACTGTTTTGAAAATCAGTGTTACCGAGATTCTTATAATCTAAACATGATCACCATCTAATTTACGTTGTTAGCTGTGCCGCGCTTGGATTCATTTGTTATAATTTTTTTAAGCGACAATTTCATTAATAACAGTTGTTATAGATTGCTATATTAATCATTGCTATATTAATCATTGCTATATTAATGGTACAATGATGCATAGAATAACAGTACTTGCCTATACAAAATATTTGCACATTGTACAAACAGTTTCTCCCGAGTAAATCCTAACAAATAATGCAAATAATGCGTCCGCAGTCGACTAGACTAACAAATAAATGACAATCGTCAACACCGCCGACGGTTGCTACGACTTTCAACCAAAATTAAGTTGAAAATACTCAACCGTTCATTGCGCGAAGAGAACGTGATGATTGAGCTTCAACTTAAATTTGAGTTGTTTTGATCATCAAATTAAAATGTATACAAGTAAGGTTTGGAAATACCGTTTAACAATAGCTAGATGGGTGAATTCTACCTACATCAATTTTTGTATTCACCCAACTGCTAACCTCACTTGACAGAACTCAACGTTGAGTTTTTTTTTACTTAATTTTGGGTACTTTTTTTTTAGCGTGTACACTTTCGATTGACATCACTTATCACGCGTGTATAGTCTCGTGGGGTTGTGGCTCGGCTCTGGAAGCCGAGGTTCATGGTTCGAATCCCGATTGCAACTTTTTTTCATGTGAGGAAAATATTCATACGATCGTCATATGAACTTCTTTCTTTTAGAAATCGTATAAAACTAGCAATAATGTCTTCTGGCAAGTTTCCATACAATATTCTAATGAGTTCCTCTCGATTTGTTCGCTCATTGTACTTATACAACATTTTATACAGCAATAATCACTAAGCTGTATAGCGGCTAAGGTATTTTTAATATAAAGGCTTTTGAAAAGCTATAACGAAGCCAACAAATAAAACTGTGTAAGAGAACACAGAATGATCATTCAAAAGCTTAACCGACTAATATCTTAGCTACATAAACAAGCTGTGTAAACGTACACAAACATTGTTCGCATAAGAACTTTCTTTTCAAAGTAAGCAACCTAGAGCTATATGTTGTGTTAAAGCTGTGTTACATTACGCATAAGTACTGTATCGATTTTTTTATTCTGCTTATTGCTTATTCAGCTTCACTTGCTTTTATACAATTATAAAACAGCTTATAAGTTCTTAGCTTCGGCTTAGGCAACTAAAAATGTTAGTTGGGTAATTAGATCTACAGCTATTGATATTATAACAGTCTCGGAAATGAAAACATTCTCCTGTAAATCATCAATTCCTGCAAGTAGAAACATGTTCTTACATGGTGTATTTTATTTGCATGTGCGGGTTTTTGGAGATAAATAGATACGGAGTGTTATTTATTAGAAGAAGAAAAAGAAGATCCGTACTTTTGAGATATTGGCGCTAATTTTCTTATCACATCTTCATTTCATAAAGTGACTAGTTCCTTAACACAATCATTCAAAAATGCATAGTTTCTTATCTCTTTCACATGCTGCAATATGCTTATATATATGCAAATTTATTCACTCTTTGACGTATAACCTTTGTACCTTTTGCATAAAACCTTTTGCATAAAAATTTGTGTAGATTGTGTTGATTTCAGCTTGTGGTTCGAACTTGTGTCGATCCCCCAGCCCAAGCTCAGCTTATTGCTAGCCCCCTTCTACTATTCACCTCAAGCCGTCCCCGTATGAAAATTAATTAGTCACGCCATCATCAGACGACCTCCCCTCCCCCCCCTCGCTAAGTATGCATCTTAAAATGATCCTACAAAAACATTCGCTTCTGGACTCCGGGACTTCTACTTCGGGACCTAATAGGGTATTATAGGGGCATGTGGATTATAACATGGTTCGATAATAAATATAATAATATACCGGCATTTAATTAATTTCTTAATTTTGACAAGCGAAATAATCGAAAAAACAATTTGAAAGTAATATGAAAATTAATGATTGCAAGACAACACCACCCTATTTCACCACGAAACACGCTAAAAAAACAGACTACCTAAACCAACGAACCAACCATTGATTTCTAGCATACAAAAATTGACATAAATGTCATAATGGGAGCCCCTGTAGCTTAAAAGTAAATGCTGTCACTTTGCATAAATGTCACTTTGTAAAAATGCATGTCGGTTTGTAAAAATAAAAATTATTAGTTTTTTCTTGTTTAAAAATCGAGAAAAAATAGTTGAGATTCATAAAAAATATGTTTGTGTTAGGAAGAACGCCCATCATCGATACAGTTGGAAAAAACCATGTTTTTTTTAAATTAAAACCCCCTATTCCTCTTCCAAATACTGCGAGCTATTTTGCCTGAAATGAGTGCTCTTCACGATACCATAATAAAAAGTTTTCCCAGACAGTAAACATACTTTTGTTATTGGTTGCCAAGGTTACCACCGTTACCAGGTCATCACCGACCAGTTCAAGCCAGTACTGCCAGAATACTTTAGATCGAGTTGTAAATTATACAAGTTGATGCAAGCTGATGCATTCTGAGCAAACGTGAGTTTTACGATCATATATGAGTGAAGTTGTTTTTTAGATTTCGTACGCATTTTTTTCGCATTCCCATCACTCTTTATCTTGGGGGAGAAGAAAATCATAAAGTGTGCAAATTTGAGGAATCCTGAGTAATTTTGAAGGAAAAAGTTACTCACGAGAAAGCTGTCTTGCCCCTTGGCATAACTCCAGTCTTCAAGTAAATTGCCGACTTTGAAGTCATAATTGCATACTTCAGATTAACCGTGTACGAACACAAGAAGTTGTTGAATATTACACAGAACAGAATCAGATGCACATAGCCCGCATAATTACAAACCATTTCTGGACCATTTCCCTTATTGTTGACGTCTGTATCCGTTTTTGTTACGACATTTACCCTTATAGTTGACAACTATAAACTAACAATCTCCTATATAGTTTTAACAATATTTCAGATGGTAAAAGGCCAAATAACAACATGCTGAATAGGCGGTTAAGTTAGGTTACCATAAAAAAATGACCATTTTCACGATCAAATTTTTTGCTGTACTCCATACCATAAAGTTGGCATATAATCCAGACCGAGTGCAGACAATAAAAAACCTTTCAATGCCAATATGGCAAATGTTAACAATATGTGTATGGTGAAAATTGGATTAAATTATTCGATAACAATAACATCAAATGTAAGAATATATCTGACATTCGAAATATAGTTTTGACTATATAGAAAATTGTTTTTCGTCATGCGGGAAGTCATTCTATAGGTTGTGTAATGTTGTCTCCATGTACACAATTATATGATACACTGCTTATAAATGTAATTTGGTCGATGTTAACTAGGCAACATAACGCGTCGCTGCGTCGTAAAACTTTTAGTGTAAATCTAATTTTCTGATATTATTCAATGAAACACGCAAAGAAATCACTCTGCTTTGAATCAACAAAATATTTTGTTGGTATTCAAAACAAAGTTTCTATTTGTTTCAATTCCTAAAAAAGTTCCAAATCAATTCAAAATTTTATTCAAATTAAACCAATAAAATTATTTAAAGTAATCACTGCTGTGTGATTCAGAACAATCACATTTGTTTTTAAACTAAAATTATTAATTTATTGCTTGAACAAAGTATTTTGTCACCCTAAGAAATCACTCTGTTTTGAATCACCAAAATATTTTGTTGGTATTCAATGCAAGCTTTCTGTTTGTTTCAATTCATAAAAAAGTTCCAAATTAATTAAAAATTTCATTCAAGTCAAACCAGTAAAATTAGTCAAAGTAATCACTGCTGTGTGATATTAATTTAAATAATGTTTGATTGATCGTTTAAACTAAAATGGTTAATTTATTGTATTAATAAATTATTTGTATGAGTGCACATTTCATAGCAGCCATATTGCTGCCTCTGCCTCGGTTTTTCTAAAGTAAGTTTAAACAGTATAATTTGTAAAACAGATTATCAACTAATTATTCTCTTTGTAGATACCTGAAATACTTCCGATTGAAGACGATTTTGAAAATAAGCTGCCATTATGACGACCTTTCCCTAACTGTTCTTCCCGAGTCCTGCATCCAACCACATGCACAAGGCCATTTCCTGCCATGTCCCATTCATGCTTTCCAACACGCCGGTCGGCTGGGGGAGTATAGCGCGGTAATTATTTTAAAACAATAAAACACGATTCTCAGTATTATAAAGCATGAAGTTTTATTTCAATCAAATGGTTTTATTGTATTAGTTCTTCGATGTTTATTATTTCAACAAATGCGTTTAGTTGATTTAACAAAATATTTTGTTTTGAACAATAAAACACGATGTTCAATTCTATAAAGCTTGAAGTTTTATTTCAATTCAATGGGTTTCTTGAATTAGTTCATCATTGATAATTATTTCAACAAATGTGTTTAGTTGGCATAACAAAACATTTTGTTTTGAGCAATAAAACACGATGTTCAATTCTATAAAACATGAAGTTTTATTTCAACTCAAAGTTTTTGTTGAATTAGTTCATCAGTTTTATTGGTCCATATATAAACCAAAATTTTAGTTGAATTGATTCCTATTTTGAATTGGTATAACTACGTATTTTTTTGAGTGAAGAAAACGAAGGTTTACACCGGAAATTAAAACACAAATATGGTTTTATTACATACAAATTATACTGTCACCCGGAGGTGGCGTGCTCGGTGTCTATGTGCACCAGAAGCACATTGTTGTTTGCCGCTATGAAGTCATAATAAGCATATTCGTGCCAACATTTACAGCCGTTGGTATTGGTATTACAGGTATACTTCGATAGTACGTACATCAACTTTCTCATTTCAAATCGAAATTGCATAAAAACTACTGGTTGTAACTGAAGTCTAATGTGATCAAAAGAAAGAGCAACCTTCTCCTCTTCCGTTTGGTTATATTGAATTTCGGATCAATCTGTAGTTTTTATGCAATTGCGATTTGAAGTGATCATGTTGATGTACGCACTATCGAGGTATACCTGTATGGAGATTTTCGAGCAGCTGCAGATGTAGCTCCATGTAGAATTATTTTAAGTACCACCTGCTGGCATGTTTGGTACTTCGGGAGTAGTGGTTTTTCTTCTGGCGTGCACATTCCGCATATGTTGCAATTCGTTGTTGGTAGTACAATTTTCCGCAATTACAGTTTGCGACTAACAGAGATAACAGTAACCATCCCATACGACCTGGCTATGCTTTCGAGAAATGCTTTTAAAAACATATTTTGTTTTACCAATATAAAATAGGAATCAATTCAACTAAAATTTTGTTTTAAATGTGGACCAATAATACTGATGAACTAAGTCAACAAAACCTTTGAGTTAAGATAAAACTTCATGCTTTATGGAATTGAACATCATGTATTATTAATCATAACAAAATATTTGCTTAAGCTCACCCAACGCGTTTGCTGAAATAATTAACGTTAATATAGTTTGCTTAAACAATAAATTAAACATTTGAGTTAAAAAATAAGTGTGGCTGTTATGAATCAAATATCATTCAAATTAATAGGGTAAGGGGATGTAATGTTAGCCTAGCTCGGCCTATGTACCAAATGTGTCCTAAATTTAGCAAGTAATGTAGTCTGTATGTGCAGAAAATAGTTACTTGTTACAAACTAGTTGTTCACCAACGAACCAATCTTTGATTTCTAGCATACATAAGTTGACATAGTTGAACTAGTTGACAAGTTGACACCCCCGACGATAGGTGAAGCTAAGGATGCCATCTAGCAGCTGTAGAACAACAAATTGGTTGAAGGGGATGGAATCGGAGCAGAACTTATCAAGATAAAACCGGACAACTTGGCAAATTGCCTGCATCGACTGATAGTCAGGATTTGGGATACCGAACTGCTACCGGAAGAATGGAGGGATGGGGTTCCCTGCCCAATCTATAAAAACCCGCATTAATCCACCGATGGTGAGACTGAACCCTTCTTACATTTCACCAGAATTACAAACTCAAATGTGGGCAATATTGTACTGGATACGTATTTTCATCAGAAATTCCAAGAAGATTCAGAAATATTCAATATGCCATACATTCAGTTGATAAAATGAACTTTTTGTCAATCCTGAACGTATTGTTCAGGATTGAACAAAAATTAAAATATTTCCATTAATAGTCTTTAATGACCTGTGTATGTTAGTTATATAAAAGGGGAAATAACATAAATATTAGAAATTTCATATAATCAGTCCATAGCATGAATTATAAGACAATCCTAAGCGTCAATTTTGATTATCATAAAATCAATAGCGTTCTATGGGAATGTTGTAGCTTCCATTTGCCGTCAACAGAACTGAAATCGGTTCACAGATGGCTGAGAAACCGATGTGACATTATTTGTAACGCACACACACACATACACACACACACATACACACACACACATACATACACACAGACATGTGCTCAGTTCGTCGAGCTGAGTCGAATGGTATATGACACTCGGCCCTGTGGGCCTCGGATAAAAAGTCGAGTTTTCAAGCGATCTTAATACCCTTCTATTGATGTAAGAAGGGTAAAAAAGGGAAGTTAACATAATGAAATTTTGAACACTTATTTGGAAATTTTATAACTTTAATTTGGCGTTAACAAAGCTTCAATCCTGAGCTTCAATTTTGATTATCGATATGGATTCAAGATTCTTAATAAGTACATGTTCGTTGAAAATAGTAAATGGAGACTTTGTGTAATTTTCGAATATACTCGTTGCAGTTGAAAACCAGCCACTCGAGCCAATCGATGCTGCTCTAATTCTATACAGTAGCATAGTGTGGCTAGTCCACTGTATGTGCTATACAACGCTCCAGATACGACACAATAGAATGCAAGCGGCATCGATTGGTGTGATTGGTCTTGTTCGGTTTTGCACTGCAACGAGTATATTGTCATCTCACAATTATGTGCTCTCAGGTATTGTTTTGGTCATATCTCCATGAAGAATTATCCAATCATAATGAAATTTTGACCAGTTATTTGGAAATATCATAGCTTTGATTTGACACCAACAAAACTAAAATCGGTACACAAATAGCTCAGTATGTAATCGGAGACTAAACTGTTTGATTACTATTATAATAGGCCTTCAAGTACTGTTTCGTTCATATCTTCGTAACGAAATGTCCGAATGAAAAAAAAATCAATAGCGTTCTATGGGAATGTTGTAGCTTCCATTTGCCGTCAACAGAACTGAAATCGGTTCACAGATGGCTGAGAAACCGATGTGACATTATTTGTAACGCACACACACACATACACACACACACATACACACACACACACATACATACACACAGACATGTGCTCAGTTCGTCGAGCTGAGTCGAATGGTATATGACACTCGGCCCTGTGGGCCTCGGATAAAAAGTCGAGTTTTCAAGCGATCTTAATACCCTTCTATTGATGTAAGAAGGGTAAAAAGGGAAGTTAACATAATGAAATTTTGAACACTTATTTGGAAATTTTATAACTTTAATTTGGCGTTAACAAAGCTTCAATCCTGAGCTTCAATTTTGATTATCGATATGGATTCAAGATGCTTAAATAAGTACATATTCGTTGAAAATAGTAAATGGAGACTTTGTGTAATTTTCGAATATACTCGTTGCAGTTGAAAACCAGCCACTCGAGCCAATCGATGCTGCTCTAATTCTATACAGTAGCATAGTGTGGCTAGTCCGCTGTATGTGCTATACAACGCTCCAGATACGACACAATAGAATGCAAGCGGCATCGATTGGTGTGATTGGTCTTGTTCGGTTTTGCACTGCAACGAGTATATTGTCATCTCACAATTATGTGCTCTCAGGTATTGTTTTGGTCATATCTCCATGAAGAATTATCCAATCATAATGAAATTTTGACCAGTTATTTGGAAATATCATAGCTTTGATTTGACACCAACAAAACTAAAATCGGTACACAAATAGCTCAGTATGTAATCGGAGACTAAACTGTTTGATTACTATTATAATAGGCCTTCAAGTACTGTTTCGTTCATATCTTCGTAACGAAATGTCCGAATGAAAAAAATCAATAGCGTTCTATGGGAATGTTGTAGCTTCCATTTGCCGTCAACAGAACTGAAATCGGTTCACAGATGGCTGAGAAACCGATGTGACATTATTTGTAACGCACACACACACATACACACACACACATACACACACACACACACACATACATACACACAGACATGTGCTCAGTTCGTCGAGCTGAGTCGAGATGGTATATGACACTCGGCCCTGTGGGCCTCGGATAAAAAGTCGAGTTTTCAAGCGATCTTAATACCCTTCTATTGATGTAAGAAGGGTAAAAGGCGACAAGCTGGACTGTGATAACTATCGTGCGATCACTGTCCTTAATGCTGCCTACTAAAGTATTATCTCAAATCATCTTTCAGCGACAGTCTCCACTAGTAAATAGATTTGTCGGAAGTTGTCAGGCCGGTTGTAACCGAAGGACGGTTTACAACGGATCAAATCTTCACTTTGCTGCAGATCCTCCAACAAGTGCCGTGATATATATAGTCCCAACGCATCATCTATTCATCGACTTCAAAGCCGCATGATGATATTTAACCGATATGACGCTATGGAAGATCATGAACGATAACTGCTTTCCAGGGAAGCTGACACGATCTTCATTACATAGAGTTTTTATTACCGAAGTCGGTAAGAATTTTACTGAGTTTTCAAACAAGCTTGAGTTTTCAGTAATGAACTCAGCACTTTTTTCCGTTACTGAAAAGCAAAATTCACTGCTGCAACTTGGCATGGGAAATCGAGTCCATGTTTACTTCGGCCGCGAAATGCTCAAAAGAAGCTTCCATTTGCCGTCAACAGAACTGAAATCGGTTCACAGATGGCTGAGAAACCGATGTGACATTATTTGTAACGCACACACACACATACACACACACATACACACACACACATACATACACACAGACATGTGCTCAGTTCGTCGAGCTGAGTCGAATGGTATATGACACTCGGCCCTGTGGGCCTCGGATAAAAAGTCGAGTTTTCAAGCGATCTTAATACCCTTCTATTGATGTAAGAAGGGTAAAAAAGGGAAGTTAACATAATGAAATTTTGAACACTTATTTGGAAATTTTATAACTTTAATTTGGCGTTAACAAAGCTTCAATCCTGAGCTTCAATTTTGATTATCGATATGGATTCAAGATTCTTAATAAGTACATGTTCGTTGAAAATAGTAAATGGAGACTTTGTGTAATTTTCGAATATACTCGTTGCAGTTGAAAACCAGCCACTCGAGCCAATCGATGCTGCTCTAATTCTATACAGTAGCATAGTGTGGCTAGTCCACTGTATGTGCTATACAACGCTCCAGATACGACACAATAGAATGCAAGCGGCATCGATTGGTGTGATTGGTCTTGTTCGGTTTTGCACTGCAACGAGTATATTGTCATCTCACAATTATGTGCTCTCAGGTATTGTTTTGGTCATATCTCCATGAAGAATTATCCAATCATAATGAAATTTTGACCAGTTATTTGGAAATATCATAGCTTTGATTTGACACCAACAAAACTAAAATCGGTACACAAATAGCTCAGTATGTAATCGGAGACTAAACTGTTTGATTACTATTATAATAGGCCTTCAAGTACTGTTTCGTTCATATCTTCGTAACGAAATGTCCGAATGAAAAAAATCAATAGCGTTCTATGGGAATGTTGTAGCTTCCATTTGCCGTCAACAGAACTGAAATCGGTTCACAGATGGCTGAGAAACCGATGTGACATTATTTGTAACGCATACACACACACACATACACACACACACACACACACACACACACACATACATACACACAGACATGTGCTCAGTTCGTCGAGCTGAGTCGAATGAGTATATGACACTCGGCCCTGTGGGCCCTCGGATAAAAGTCGAGTTTTCAAGCGATCTTAATACCCTTCTATTGATGTAAGAAGGGTAAAAAGGGAAGTTAACATAATGAAATTTTGAACACTTATTTGGAAATTTTATAACTTTAATTTGGCGTTAACAAAGCTTCAATCCTGAGCTTCAATTTTGATTATCGATATGGATTCAAGATGCTTAAATAAGTACATATTCGTTGAAAATAGTAAATGGAGACTTTGTGTAATTTTCGAATATACTCGTTGCAGTTGAAAACCAGCCACTCGAGCCAATCGATGCTGCTCTAATTCTATACAGTAGCATAGTGTGGCTAGTCCGCTGTATGTGCTATACAACGCTCCAGATACGACACAATAGAATGCAAGCGGCATCGATTGGTGTGATTGGTCTTGTTCGGTTTTGCACTGCAACGAGTATATTGTCATCTCACAATTATGTGCTCTCAGGTATTGTTTTGGTCATATCTCCATGAAGAATTATCCAATCATAATGAAATTTTGACCAGTTATTTGGAAATATCATAGCTTTGATTTGACACCAACAAAACTAAAATCGGTACACAAATAGCTCAGTATGTAATCGGAGACTAAACTGTTTGATTACTATTATAATAGGCCTTCAAGTACTGTTTCGTTCATATCTTCGTAACGAAATGTCCGAATGAAAAAAAAATCAATAGCGTTCTATGGGAATGTTGTAGCTTCCATTTGCCGTCAACAGAACTGAAATCGGTTCACAGATGGCTGAGAAACCGATGTGACATTATTTGTAACGCACACACACATACACACACACACATACACACACACACACACATACATACACACAGACATGTGCTCAGTTCGTCGAGCTGAGTCGAATGGTATATGACACTCGGCCCTGTGGGCCTCGGATAAAAAGTCGAGTTTTCAAGCGATCTTAATACCCTTCTATTGATGTAAGAAGGGTAAAAAGGCGACAAGCTGGACTGTGATAACTATCGTGCGATCACTGTCCTTAATGCTGCCTATAAAGTATTATCTCAAATCATCTTTCAGCGACAGTCTCCACTAGTAAATAGATTTGTCGGAAGTTGTCAGGCCGGTTTAACCGAAGGACGGTTTACAACGGATCAAATCTTCACTTTGCTGCAGATCCTCCAAAAGTGCCGTGAATATAGAGTCCCAACGCATCATCTATTCATCGACTTCAAAGCCGCATATGATATTTAACCGATATGAGCTATGGAAGATCATGAACGATAACTGCTTTCCGGGGAAGCTGACACGACTTGCACACAGAGTTTTTATTACCGAAGTCGGTAAAATTTTACTGAGTTTTCAAAAAGCTGAGTTTTCAGTAATGAACTCAGCACTTTTTTCCGTTACTGAAAAGCAAAATTCACTGCTGCAACTTGGCATGGGAAATCGAGTCCATGTTTACTTCGGCCGCGAAATGCTCAAAAGAAGGCAATGCATTATAGCTCCAATCTTTTTTGTATTAAAAATGCATCCAGAGATAAGCAAATTCAATAGGGAAAATTACTCACAATACAATTATTGACTTCAATTTTTTAACAATACCGATATCCTCGTGAGCGCATCAAGAAATTGCGTGAAGGAAATGACATGTCAAGCAGGTTAAGTAGCTTACTGACTATTTAGTACAACATAAAATGTGCACATTATTCGGTAATTCTTTTTACTGAAATATCATCACGCACCGTAAACATTTTATTTTACGGTAAATTCGGTACTCGTTGTTACCGTAGTCAGTTGTTTGTAACAAAAGTTACTGAACAACGGTTGTTTTTCATTCAATACTGGCTGTTCGATAATTTTTGAATTTTTGCGATTCAAAAACTGCACAAAAAATTACCGAACAGAGAAGCTGTGATTAAGTGTGTGTGGATTATCGGGTTCATTCGAATCTCACGATTCTTGCATGGAGGGCTCATCAACGTGACAAGGGTGATTTGCGTACTACTTACTCCTTGCCTCCTGTTCAACATTGCTGACATGTGATGAGCGGCATTTAACAGATCCGGTCAATTTATTTGCTTTGCCGATGACGTGGATATTGTCGGCAGAACATTTGAGGTCGTGGCAAGTCAAGTGGCAAGTGGTGGTTTAAGAGCATCCGTATCGGGCGCAACTATCTGGGTGAATAAAATAGTAGCGCATCGAGCTGTCATATTTGTTTTATTTTGTAACAGTGTTCTGTCTCGGTCGCTGCTGAACTAGTGCTCCATCCGAGGCTCCATCATCAGTTTGACAGATTCGGTGATCGTCATAATAGTCAATTGCGATGGCTCTTTCTTCGTGATTTCTCTTGGAAAGACGTTCGGTTGGCATGAAAAGAACCATTGGTTACATTGGTCTCTCTGTGAACCACTGGGGGTTTGGTACAAAAATATAAATGTCCTTTTCTGTATGTTTCGCCAAATCACCCCAGAGGTTTCCGGAGGGGTCATTATGGTAAATTATACCGTAGAAATCTCCAGGTGAAGTCAAAAAGAAAGCGCAGTCGCACGACGTGGTTTGATACAAAAACACAAATGGCCCTTCCTACAGGTTCCCGCGGGGCACCTCACAGGTTCCAAGAGAGGCCAATGTGGCTAATGGTTTTTTTCAGGCCTACCGAAAATCTGAAGAAAAAAATATTAAGAAAAAACATGAAGAAAAAATTATCGCACCACGTGGTTTGGCGCAAAGCGTCTCCTAAAGGTTCCCCCGGTACACCCCAGAGGTGGCCAGAGCGGCCATTGTGGCTAATGGTTTTCTTTCTTTCATGCCAACCAAAAATCTATCTAGGAAAAATCATGAAAAAGGCATCGCACGACCCTATTGATAAAAATCCTTATTATTAAACCAAATTGACTTAAAGTTTTCAGTCTAAAAATCAAAGCTACAATAATTGTAATAATAATAATTATTATTATTAATGCGAGCCTCCCTACCATTTTCATGTTATTTCAAGTAAAATATTAAATTTTCACATGCAGAGTAAAAACACCGACAAACCGACATGAATGACAATAGTAAATGTCTTAATATTTCTGTTCAAATCATATTAGTGACATCTATCTTCGTGTTCGCTGAGATCGTTTATTGAAGCCACGAACACGCTTGGGAACTTGATGAGACGGTTCATGTCTGAGCTATTCTGGGCACATTTATTTGATCTAGATCAAATGATTCTATGGTTTTTGACAGATGGGATCGCTGCACATTTGAATCGGTCGTTATGGATTCTTGATCAAAAGTGAAGATTGAGTTTCATGTCGGTTTGTCGGTGGTAAAAATTTCCTTTGAA
>JASCZW010016090.1:0-19304 GCA_034211315.2 Aedes japonicus | reverse complement strand
TTCCAGGAATATTCTAAATGTCATATTTGTAGTTTATAAAATGAACTTTTTGACGATCCTGAACATATTGTTCATCGATGTGATCAAAATATTATCATTAATAATGTTAAGCGACCTATTCATGTTAGGTAATATAAAAAGGGTAATTACATTAATATTAAATGTTTCATATATTCAGTTCATAGAATGAATTATTACACCATTATCTCCATTTTCAATTTCGACATGGATTCAAGATGCGAAATGAGTACATGTCCCTTGAAATTTGTGCAGTTATAGTAAATGTAATTATAAATAATTTTAAAATGTACTCGTTGCAGTTCAAAATCGGATAATTACCACTTACGCCAATCAATCCTGCTCTAACTTTATATATATAGTCGCATAGTGTGGCATCTAGTCTGCTGTATGGCGCATCTGATGTGCCATACAATGCACCAGATGCGACACAATAGAATGCAAGGGACTTCGATTGATGTGAGTGATCTTGTCCGCTTTTGAACTGTAAAGAGTATATATTCATCTCACAATTTATATGCTCACAGGTATTGTTTTGGTCATATCTCAATGAGGAATTGTCCGATCATTATAATTTTTTTACAGGTTTTTAAAAACAATATAACTTTAATATGACATCAACAGACATAAAATCGGTACACAAATAGCTGAATATGTAATCAGAGACTGGCTTACTATTGTAATATATCGTAAAATACTGTTTCGCTTATATCTCCGTAACGAAATGTCCGAATGAAAAAAAATTCTATGGGAATGTTGTAGCTATCATTTGCCGCCAACAGAACTGAAATCGGTTCACAAACGACTGAGAAACCGATGTGACATTATTTGTAACGAATACACTCTCTCTCTCTCACACACACACACACACACACACACACACACACACACACACACACACACACACACACACTCGGCCCTCTGGGCTTTGGATAAAAAGCCGAGTTTTCAAGCGATCCTAATCGATTGGACATTATGTCAAGAAATCGATATTCTACATTGAAGTAGAATCTCCAAAATGTGGATTACCATGATGTAGTTCATTACTAGTGTCGCTAAGCTTCATATTTGAATAAAATCCCTATCAAGGCTGGCGATCAACATTCATGGTGATATCACACTTGATTAATGCGATCCTTACAAAATATTTTGTAGGCCGTGCAAACAGGAACACAGTTAATTATCGAAGTTGTAGCTTGCTACCTCGGTTTATTGTTCTGGACATCGAGGTGAATCGATCGTGTAGAGGATTTTAGATATTTTTTAAAATGCCGGCTTCAGAGGAGCAAAAGAAGAAAAGCAGAGAAGCTGTTCGGAGGTTTCTACTAAAAAAGAAGGTAAATTTTTATGTTGAAAGAAATTGTGTCTACTAACACACAACTTGTTACAGTTGGAAACTAATAATTCCCCCAGCCACGCGGTACAATGCCATGAACAACCTAGTGGAGAGCAGCCACATCTTGCAGAACCACGACATTTTACACGCGCCAATTGTTTGCTGATGAACCGTTCAGAAAAAAAGGTCGGAGGAAGCATGCTTGTTACTGTCCGTCGCCCAAGTACACGTGCACATCCCGAAGAGGTAAGCGAGACTTCATTTGGACCACTGGAACCAGACATCAACTGTTTTTTTATTATGTTAACTAACTTTAACATATACTCAGCATGGAATATGGCTGTTGAACAGTTGAACTACTTGAATTTTTGCATATGTGCGGCACTAAGTTTAAAAAATCAAGTCGCTGGGTTTGAATACGGCTGGCCTATAGACTAAACGACGGAAGTTAGTCTACTGCTTGCTCTTATCTACTGAAAAGTAAATTGGTTTTATTGAAACCACTTGAACGAATTTATCGTAACATCATAAAGTTCGATTGCTATGAAACTATTGCTATTGTAATTTTCGGTAATTATCACTGAAGTTTTTCTATCATGAAAATTCAAAAACAATAGCATAATTTATATATATATATACTATCCCAGCGAGTTGCATGAGTCTAATTTTTATTTTTTTATCATATATTTAATTTGTCTAATCGAAGGTACCCATAACAAGCACACATTTTGACAGTTTATTAACGTGCCCAGGAAACCGTAACGCTCCTCCAGCTACCTGCGAGTCGATTGTACCAGTTGAGAACGAACGGCAAAAACCAACTCCGAAACGAAGGAACAAACGCAGGAAGCAACGGAGAGGAGTTAAAACAGTAAGTAACGACTTCTATGATTTTTATCGATCTAGATTAAGATTTACAACGAACTCTAGTTCCATTTCATAAACGGTAAACGCTCCAATAGTTGCGGTACGTTAGAAGCATTAGTGTAACTATAATAGTTCGTGGCGCCTCCAGACACAACTATTGGAACACTAACGTTACTATCGTACTGCAACTATTGGAGCGTTCATCCTACTTTTCTGGACCTTTGTCGTTGAGTTTTCAAATCGGTTTCATATTATTGCAACTGAAAACTTGTACGATCGAGTACGCTATATAGTGCATCAGATGCAACACAATATAGACATACGGGAAAGAAGAAAAATTGATTTAAGTGGTTTTTCTGGGATTGAACAGCATCGTTAATTTTTCATATTAATACGATTTCTATCAACACATGCGTATACCTTATGATTTAACCTCACTCTTTTCCATAGTTTGTCAATTTGTAAACTACCATCAATATAGCATGACATAGTTTACCATGTCATGCTATCTTGATGGTAGTTTCAAACGGATAAGCAAACCGGTCATTTGTTTTATCACTTAAAATCACTTTTCCCTTCACGCATTTTCGTCACAATTCACTTTTTAAAACATATTGGGCATGAAAAAGAATCGTTTAAAAAATAATCTCACAACATCTGCTGTTGTTAGCGTGTCCTAATTATTTTTATATCTACTCAGGTTGAATGTAGCTTAGTGGCATCACCTTTACCGGAAATACAACCAACGAGTATTGTGAAAGTTGAGCCTGATGAACAAGATCTGTCCCATTTAGTTCAATGTGAGCTGGTAGTTGCAGAAATCCCTCCAGAACGTGCAATTGGAAAACAGGACGAGATAAGTATCGCTCGATCACCTGATGAGGTAGGCATACTATTTTTAATATTTCCATGAAAAGAAACACAATCCATGTTTTGCTTTGCAATTTTGAACGAACTTTTCTGTATGCAATAGTAACTGTTTCCTATGAGGTAGATAGGTAGATAAGTAGGTTCTATATATGGCATTTCTAAAATTTATCTATGAGATTTCCGTCATAAGAATACATCATCATAAGAATAAATAATCATAACGGTTACACCCAACTATTTCACAAATTTACAATTTTATGGGAATGTTATTGAAACAGTTCAACTTTTTACCGGCTGTAAAGTGTGTTTAGTTCTCAATATTTACTACAGCATTTATTTATTGTATGTCAAGATTTTTTCCACCGAATTAACTAATTAAATCGTGGCTTATTAAAAAGTTATTATCTAATCGTATTTCTTGAGAATCTTGATACAAAACAAGCCTATAAAAACGGACCCTTTTGGAGCACTACAGATGGTTTCTTTTGAGTACATCTGTTCACAAAACAGCTGGAAGCTTGTTAAGATTGGCGATTGGTTACACGCAGACGATAGCTAATAATGCTTGCTGTAAGTTCACCTGAGTGATTCGTCACCCATATTTGGCACTAGCATCAGCGGACTAAAAATACTCCCATTTCGCGCTAATGGCATAGTTCCTCCTGCCGAAGAGTGTTACCGCAATGGTGTTTAGTTAGCTAAGGTCAGTTATCTGGCTGATGGGGCACGAGAGCAATAGCATTCATTAAGACAATCGTAACTGCTAATAGGACCATTATCGCTACATCATAACATTTCAACAGTATTGTGATAGTTTGTGATCAACCAACATATTGCTTGAGAATTTGATAGTGTTCACCTATAAAAATGCTACTCAGAAATGCCATTCAGAAAGGTTTTTTTTTTAGAAAAAAACTAGTAATTTTATTGATCGCATCGTTTAAAGTACCAAACCGAATATAAAAAGTTTCAATGATTTTTCTGGTTCTTGATTAAAGTAACAAAGTAACAGTTTTGTGGTACGGCGATCTTGTCGATGAATTGTCGCTCATTATACCCAGAAGCGATTCTTTTTGGTGTACAGTTACAGTTCACGTATCTTCGAATCTTTGCACTACTTATATGTAAAATTTTCTGTCTACAGCTCAAAATAACATGCCCTGGTGAAGGAGACGCGTCAGACAACCAATTGTTTGATGGATGGCAGGTCCACAGCATCGTACCGGTACCTGAAATCAAGTCCTCGGTATTGCAGATCGAGTTTGGATTCCGGTTTAAATCGGAAAACTTTCCTCAAAAAGGCACAATGCGTTACTACGATTGTCGAATGATAAAGTTTCGTTCCCGTCCGCAGTGTGAAAGAAAGTTGTTAGTGTTCATTCCGAATTCTGATAGTCCTGCGACCATTAGCATCAAAGGCAAGCACACCTGCGCAACAGCTCCACCCGAAAATTTGGCTCGCGCAAAGCTTAACCAACACCAATCTGCGATGATAGAAGGATTGTTGAAAGCTGGAATACCATCAAAAGACATAAAAAAGCACATCAAATTAGAGAACAGTACGGTTTCCAAAAATCAGTTAAGCTATGCCGTCAAATCAACCAGGCAAAAACTGTTCGGTAGTGGAGTGTTTTCAATTGGTAAGTCATGGGGTTTCCTTACAAAGTTTTATGTTCAGTAAAACTTTGTAAGGAAGTTGCTTTTCCAATAATCGTCTGATTGGTTCTTTGAAATCCTACTCTGAAACAGTACATGCCATTCGTCTTTTTATCATTTCTGCTTACATTTAGCTAAAAACACTAAAATAGTGACAAGATGAGCCATTTGATTTCTATACATTGAAATCAAATGGCTGCAATTTTTCATGTGAAATTTTTTTTTTCCCTTTTACTTTCGAAACTGTTCTGAAGGGGTGATTAGCTGTTTATCTTTTAATCAAATTATCAAATAGTCCACTGTGTTGTTCGATGTACTGTTTCTCCCTAATATATTCTCTAGCCATAATAGCTTAAATCCTAATATGATGGAGTATACGTATTTTGTCAGTGTTTTTCTTTGATATAATTGAACATAAAAACTTTACAAACATTCCGACTATGTTCAAAATTTTAGCATAATGGCATGTGTTTCCAAAATGAATAGTAAACGATGAACAAATTTTGTCTGCATTCATAGTGCTTGATATCTTCTATTTTAATAAACTATTATTAGAGGCAACTAAGTTGCAAAAGATTTCGGGTAAAAGAAGATAGTTTCAATAATTTATTCAGGAGGTGTAGTTAAACAGCCAGATCTCTCATCGACTGTAAGGATAGTAGGGGAATAATGGGTATCTTAAGCTTATTATTAAAATATTTGCAGAACAAAAATATTAATTACATTTTTTTTATCTGTACATTGCACTACAGGTTTGTTTTTGGCTGATAGTCATTAACATATTTTGAGGATGAAAAATTTAATCCATACTTTGGTTTTAAAGCGGATTGACCTTTCAAATTTAATGAAAAACTGCATTTTGGGTGCTCATTTTGACCTATTTAAATTAGATTTATCATTTACTGTGGCATTAATACATTTCAATTCATCGCTTTTCAAAGATGCTGTCATCAAATAATTTCTACAGTGTCTGGACATAGAAGAAGCATTTAAAAATATGAGTTTATACTGCACTCCACTGGTTTCTTTTGAGCGCATCTGTTAACAAAACTGTTCAGAGCTTGTTCAAGAAAACGATTGATTACATGCCGACGATAGCTAATAATGCTTGCTGTAAGTTCACCTGAATGATTCGTCACCCATATTTGGCACTAGCATCAGCGGACTAAAAATACTCCCATTTCGCGCTAATGGCATAGTTCCTCCTGCCGAAGAGTGTTACCGCAATGGTGTTTAGTTAGCTAAGGTCAGTTATCTGGCTGATGGGGCACGCGAGCAATAGCATTCATTAAGACAATCGTAACTGCTAATAGGATCAATATCGCTAATCTTAAACACTGCAACAGTATTGTGATAGATTGCGCTCATCCAAATCAAGATCTTGTCCATATAGTGTCTCGAATTTTTTCAGGTTTATGTTACATAACAGAGTAACAAAAAATGTTGTAAAGTCAATTTATCAAAATTTTCTTCATTATCCCCGAATATGCTCTTCTCTGTTGTATTAGGTATCTATCACCTGCCAAGGAAATTGTGTTCAACTGTTCAACGAACAGTAAGACATTCATCAAAGATGCAAAGATGGCTCTAGGGTGCAGATATAGCACTTATAATAAATTAAATCTTTTCTCCCCATGGTACTTCCAGAGCTCCAGAACTTTACAAGAAGAACTTTCATCAAATTTTTAATCATTATTGAAACTAATTTTGTTTTTTAATGTTTTATTGAAACAACACACGAAATTTTTTTGAAAACTCAAGTTTTAGAATTTTATATATATATTTTATATATTTTATATTATTTTATATAAACTTCCGGAGATAACACTCCGGCAAAATCAAATAGAAGTGTCCACATAAAGTTCCGTTAGTCAGGATCCAAAACACATCGATTACCCTATCACTGTTTGTTTTTTATTTTATTTTATTTTAATTTGCAGGAGAACTCGAACAGTGGGTAGTATCCAAATCAGCGGTGCCGAATGATGAACGCGAAGGGTTCGTGATCGGAAAAGATATTGATCACGAGAACAAATCATTCCGAATAATTTTTTCATCCAGGCGTCTACTTTCGATTTTGACAAAATTTAACGTTGTTGCTGCCGATTGCACTTTCAAAGTCACTTTAGAAGGCTATCCTTTGCTTGTTGTCGTTGTTATGGATAAAATGCGACACGCACACCCAGTGGCATTTGGAATCCTATCTAAACAAGACCAAACAGACTACCAGTTTTCTTTTCAAGCAATTATTGATACTTGCTCGAGATTCGGATTCACAGTAGCTGTCACTACATTTTTGAGCGATGGAGAGTATGCTATTAAGAAAGCCGCTCGTATTGTTTTCAACGAGCCAACAATTCTTAATTGTTACTTTCATGTAGTTCAAAATATTGCAAAACACTTAAAAAGAACAAAGAAGTTCCGAATGAAATGCACGCTCAAATCAAACGTGATATAAGCTTACTTCAGGTTTCTCCAACAACACAACATTTCACCACCGGGATGAAGCTGTTTTTACAAAAGTATGAAAGATTTTCTGACTTTATTAAGTTTATGCACAAGTACGCATATGACAGTAATTTTTGCCAATGGTATGAAGCAGCCAAGCCAGCTGTACCAGCTACAAATAATGCCCTAGAAGCACTGAACAAATCATTGAAGTATAATCATATGAACCGACACAAGGAACCACTCTCTTCGTTCAAGACCATAATTCTGAACATAATTTATGAGTATGGTGATCCTTTGAAGGATATTGCACAGGAACGAGCCATCAACAGCATCACCAACGAGAGAAAAACGTCTGATTGGTTGAAGTTGGGGAAGAAAATGAGAACCTGTCAGGCTCCGGTCGATGGAAAGCAATTTGTTTATGTGCCAGGAAGATACAAAAGAAATATCTTTGCTCGAAATACAAGCTTTTGAAAATCCAGACTACCGCACATTCGAGCAGTTTGCGGAAGATTTCGGGAACTCGCACAGAGTGGACGTAAGCAGCGACGACTGGAATTCTTGGAATTGTACATGTTATTACTTCCTCAAGAAGAACTTCTGTTGTCATGTCCTGGCAGTCGCTGTAAAACGCCAAAAACACGTTCTAAGTACCGCGGCAGACACTCCTCCTATGGGCCGGAAGAAACCAACAGGACGTCCGAAAACAGTTAGCAAAGCACTAATTATTGATTAAAGGCTCATTCGACGGGACTTCCAGGCAGAATTATACATCTTAACGTAAATATAGTCGATTTTTCGTAGATCTATGAATACCCAAGTGAAACTGCAGACATCTATGGTTTTCTGACTAAACTATTCCAAAATTCCTTATTTTTTGAAATAGTGGCAGTGGTATGAGTTATTAATCCTTATTCCGTAATACTCGATTATGCTTTCACAGGTACGCATATTTCATCTACTACTTGCATACTTTTTCAGTGCCTAGTACTCAAACACCACGGGGCACTGACAAAGTCTAAGATTAGTATACAAAATACGCGTATTTGACAGAAAAATAGCAGTTACATCAAAATTCAAAAACATAACACAACCCACTTAAAACTCTTCGTGAGGAGATTCCGTTGATTGGATGAACCAATATTGAAAGCTCTTATTTTTTGTACTTGCACTTGGGTATTTCAAGATCTTTATTTCACTGTATGCTCGTGTAACTCATATAACTCATTTTATTTCTATTACAGCTCACTATTTTCAATTTCTTCGAAGGCACATGGCAAACAAGGTGATCCGGAAATATGCCTGTATTTTTTTAAATCGTTAATTTTAATACATGTATTTATGATACTCATTCATGAAACAGATCGAATTAAACTTATTTCTTGACTAAAAAAAATATCACAAATTAATCCGGAAATCGTTTGTGTCCTTTGAATTGGAGAAAAAAACTGTTGTGGGGGTTTCACACGAAAGGGTTCTTTGTTACGGTAAAATTTTCACAAATTCTTCTTCGCGTTTGTCTCTACTGCATATTCTGTAATAATTGGAATTACGGCCAAGAATATTATCTTAATAAATCGTAAGTATTGAACCGTCTCTTCTATTTAGATGACATATTTATGATTGTAGTCATTTGTACATACAAGTTCCTTTTTTCTTTCTTACCACATACTTCATTATTTTCAACATAGTTTATTAGCCTCTTTCAATTTTTTCAAAATAAGTTACATCTTTCTAATTTTGTCATCGGCATGTGGCAGTACGTTTTTTTCATGGTTGTTCATGGTTGAACATGGTTATGGGTCAAATCCACATTTTAAGGTTAACAATGAAAAGAATATTAAGGAGCGATATCCTTTCTTTGTGGACTCGTGTATCTGCATACGAACTTATAGGGTGACCAGATGTGTAGCGCTTTATGTTCATTCTTTTAACACTCCTCGATTTTTTTAAATGCTGCATGCTCCATAAACAATTTAAAATGTACCATAGAAAATGAGTGATGTTCCATTATGGTTTACTGTCGACGAGGGGTCTTTAAATGCCGAAAACAATCATGAATGTCCTTTCACAGATCATGTTAGTAAAATGATGGATAGATTTATAGAAATTTTATTGAACATTTTTAATTCATTATGGAACAATTGTCAAATATAAGTTTAATATCATTCACTTTTTAAGTATACAAATTAATTTCACGCAGTTTCTTTCAGTGCTGCCAATCAATTTGTAAAGCAGCGATAGCTTAACTCTATGATTACATGGTTCAGAAATCGGTCAACTTCATGGAGCATTTTTGGTTTCATATGATGATAATTGATGAATGTTTGGAAACTGTTATGGCTGTTTTAATGTATAAAAACAACTCTTTATCGTGCGGTTTCATTTTAATAAGGATCAGCATTGATAAAATAATGGATAGCCAATTTATAGAACATGGAAAGTTTTTGTACTTTTTATGGAACATTCCTATATTTTGATGGTGTTTTTTACGATTGTTTATTGGTGCAACGTTTCACTTGTACGAAGATTTTTCGTATTTTCACCGGTCTTATTTCACCTTCTTATGGAGTATTTTTGTTAAGTTATGGAGAATGTTATACATTTTATTGGTACATGACTTTTTACTTTATGGTGCCCTTTTTATTTTGTTAAGGTTAATTGCCTTTTCTTTATTGTCGCAAAAACTATTTGCCAAACAATACTCTGGATGGTCACATGTCACTGAATTTGGGTCATTTTTTAGCGCAATCGGTGAAGTTGCAGCTACAAAGTCATGCTGGAGACGGCTCAGTTTTCAGCTCGGTCTGGGGTGGTATTGCGCAGCTCGAAACAAACAACTCTTTGTACGAACGATCAGAAGAAAAATTTATTATTTTCGTAATTTCTCGACTCTCTAGAGAAATGCTGCAGGCATCGAGGACGGTCAATGAACAACTGTGAAAATGCGTAGGAAGTTGATCGCAAGGAAAAAAGCTAATTCTAGACAAAATCGTCAAGAGGTCGAGAGTAACAATTGTAAACAATGACTTCAAACGTAAATTTCCTGGAAATGTCAGGTTGCTAACATCTAAATCCGTTACCGATGGGGAGGTCATAACTCCCTCTATCTGTTTCTGGTGCTATTTTGTTGGTCAGAGAAATCTAATCCCAGAAAAATACGCTAGGTGCCATTGTTTACAAATGTTACTTTCGATCTTTTGTCTATGTTGTCTAGAATTGTGATAAGCAATAAACCAGTAATGGCAAGCAAGAACAAGAAGAAAGAGGGATGTCAGTTGTTACTTAGTTGCTAAATTTCGAGTCTAAAGCACCGACAAACCGACATGAATGACAATAGTAAATGTTTTAATATTTCTGTTCAAAACAAATTACTGACAATCATCTTCGTGTTCGCTGAGAATGTTTATTGAAGCCACGAACACTATTGGGAACTAGATAAGAAGGTACACGTTTGAACAATTCAGGGCACATTTATTAGATCTAGATAAATTGATTCTATAGGTTTTGAAAGATGGGATCACTGCCCATTTGAACCGGTTATTATGGATACTTGATCACAAGTGAAGATTGAGTTTCATGTCGGTTTGTCGGTGTCTAAAGGGTGTCCCACATCAAATTGCATCACGAAAAAACCGCGGTTGAAAATTACCCGTTGGGTATTTTCTTTTGAACATTTGGGTAGAAATTGTTTAGAGTGTTCTTTTTTGTTGTATTTTTATCGCGGTCAGTTTTTCAAAAGTCGAAAAAAATGGTCAACGGTGAGTCGTGTGATTAAACGGTACTACGGAACTCTGAGCATTGACCGGATGGAGAAATGCGGTCAAAATAGATGTTCTATTAGTGATCAGTGTCACAAACGTGTTGTGAAAACGTTTAAGCTGAATCACAATGCTTCAGGGATGTTGCCAAAAAGTTGAATCTGTCCAAGGGAAGATTCAATAATGATGTCACGCAGTAAGGGGAGAGGGGGGTGTGTGAGAATCCATACAAAAAAAAAAGTGAGAATCCATACAAAAAAATTTGAAAGTGCATACAAAAAACGTGACAAGGGGGGGGGGTTATAAAAAGTCACTTTTTGCGTGACATCATAATTGAACGTTCCTCAAGTCTTTTGTTCAGAGATCCAAGGACCGGGAGGGACTGCATACGTACAAAGTGCATAAGGCTCCAAATTGTGACAAACGGCAAAACACGGTGGGAAAGTCACGGACCCAGATGCTGACGAAGATTTATTGCCTCATCACGAATGATGAGATTTACGTCAAGGCGGACTTCCGGCAGCTTCCGGGGCTACTGTTCTTCCCCACCCAGCACAATTATGATGTTCCGAAGGAAGTAAGGAAGCCGAAACTTTCAAAGATTGCCAATAAATACATAATTTGGCAAGCACGAGGGCCCAACGATCTTCTGACCGGATCTAGCTCAGCGGGGCCACTTTCATACCCAAAGAGATTACCCCCCACTCCCATCGAAAAATATTGGGCAGGCTATTATGAAGCAGGCACTACGGAAGCATTCCAAGGAGGTCAACTTTAAGGAAGACATGAAGAAAAAGTGGGACTTCTGACCCGACATTTGATCCTTTATCGACCCAAATATGATCCGACATCAAGTCTACATTAGGGACATTGCCCTCCAATTATCTTAGGGTATTTCTTGAGAAGCCATCTCCTTCCGCGCTTCCAGCCGCAGTCTATCGAAGCCATCGGAGTTGAGGTCGAATCTGCCGTCGGCCGTATCACTATCACCGCGGCCTATTGGCTTCTCGGTCAACCAGCATCGGATCACCAAGCGGAGTTGCCATTGCGCCAGCACGTCCACGACAGCGTCGATTTCGAAGTGCACCTCGAGTCACTTAACGAAATCGATCGGCAACTGCAGATCATCAAGAAGGCGATCTCCCAAGCCCGGGAGCAACATATCACAGCGATTGATTAATTTGACAACTCTGTACCTATTGAAAGTCCCACTAATGACTTGATCCAATTGCACAACGCCGCCCGAAGTCAATACCATAGAGAAATGGTCAGCCTGCCTTAAAAAGTTAGTGTACTCTACAGACATCTAATAAAAAAGATACTAAGCCAAGGCCCATTCCACCTAAACAACAATAGCTCTAAGGACCGCTTGAAAAGTGCTTCAAAGAGATCGGTCAACACCCCAAGCAACACCAAACCGTAAAAGTTAGTTGCAGCAACTTGAGTGTAACCTAATTAAGTCACATTGAAGTTACTCACCGAATTGCAACAAGTGTGCTATAGGGACTGCCAGCTCCCCACAAGTTCGGACAAAACATCGTCATTCCGCACGAAGCTGCCGTTAGCGAGGCTTGCGAACAACATCGATGTAAGTCCCAACGATTTCTCGGAGGACCTACCCAAGTAGCAAACTACGGTCATAATTAGTTGTAGTAACTTGATTATGACTTAGCAAGTCATATTTATGTTATCTCAACCGAATGGCAACATGTGTGCTACTAGGGTATACGAAAACCTCAAAGAACTTGAAAGCCCCAGGTTTCTACAACATTCTAAACTTGGATCTCAAGCAAGGGGACCTCTAGTTCTACTCTAACCTTCATCATTCTGACGTCATCTTTAACTAATACCTGAGGCTTGGTTACTTCCCTTCCCCAAACAACACAAAACTGTCATAATTGGTTGCAGCAACTTGATTGTGACTAATTGGAGTCACTTTAAAGTTATTTCGACTGATTTGCAACAAATGTGCTGCTTGGGTTGTGTTGAAAGTCAGACAAAGTCATCCTCGTCCGAAAACCTGGGAAAGATTTTTCCTCTCCCAACAGCTACAAACCAATCAGCCTTCTCTCAGGATTATCAGAGTTGTTTGAGAAAGCAATCTACTCTCGGCTTCTCACATCTGCCAACGAGCTCAACATCCTGCTCGACGAACAATTTGCCTTCCAAGAATTCACCAACTGATCCGAGTCACCCTATGGCGGAACAAGTCTGCATGCAAATCATCTGCCATGGCACTTCTCGATTTCGAAAAGGCCTTTTATAACGTGTGACATTATGGCCTGGTGTGCAAGCTAAAACGATACAATCTCCCCATCTTTCTGATGAGGATAAATAAACTAGGTCCGCTTCTATTTGACCTGTTCACCTCGGACATGAAATGAAATGGAGACATGTCTCCTGTCTCGTCGAATTTTTGAGCTTCCGCAGCAATCCATCGTAAATGGTAGTGGGAGTAAAATGTATAAACATTTAATGTCCCTTAATCTTATCCAAACCATTCTATATCGCTAATGATGTAAAAGGTGGAACGGTCAAAAATTGGTCAAACACGATTAAGTGCACATTGATTAGTTTATTACATAAATGGTCAATCTTTATTTGCTTTTGAAGTTCATCGTCTACAAAACACAGGAAAATTATCAGATTACGCTTCCGATTTTCCAAATGCAAACGTTCGGGCTTTACACATTTCATCATGTTTTGTACCGCTGTTATATCCACATTAATAAGCTGAACGCATCTAATTCACTTCCTACTGTTTTATTTTTAGTTCTCTTGAGATTTCTCTTTACGATTGCCCAATATTTTTAAATTGGGTGCATTTCTGGCAAGTTTGGAGGGTTTTTCTCCTTGGGTACAATTTGCCCACTATTGGCGGTATATCATTCCTGAGCCATTTTCCGTAGTAGCAAGATGCGAGGTCTGGTTTCATTAAAAAAAAAGGCAATAAGCGTTTTTGCAAACATTCTTTTACATAAATATCCTGGTTGACAGTGCCAATTGTCATTGTCTTTCACTGTTTAGCCCACAAGTGCACATCGCCTGCCAAATCAAGTATTTTTCGGGAACTTCGAAATTTCTTTACAGCCTCAACTTACCATGAACCTTTCTTTTTCCGGTAATCGTACAAAACTCTAGACCTAGGAGCTGATTAAAATCAGCCTTGACGTATGTTTCATCGTCCATTACGACGCAATCAAACTTACGCGATCTTCCTTTGTCTGTCGTGTTTTGCTTGTCATCTCGATTTAGAGTCAGTGTAACCTTATATATTGCCGTTCGGCTCGGTCGAAGAAGATCGGCCCGGTAGAAGAAGACCCTTTGCTTTGTTGTGTGGGACTTTCCCAATTTGTTTCCGATATCTCTGATGGAAAGGTTGGGATTGCATTTGAAAATGCTGGCCACTATTCTTCCGGTCGCTGCGGCTTTTTGGTTTCTGTTTCTTCTTGATTCTGGCTTCCTGCCAGTTTTCAGACGTTCTCAGGGCACTTTTATAACATTCGTCATGAATTATTTGGCAATATTAGGTGATTTTGCTAAGGCGGCGTGGGAATACATTGGATTTTGCTTAGGCATGTGAGAATTTTTGATACGCTACTCTTCTTGCTTCGACGTCATTTTGACTGGATAGAAAATTTGGAAAACAAAATAGGAAATAATGAAACAAAATAAAGTCAACATTTCTTACGCATACACCTACAAAATGAGGGTGTTCAAGTTTTTAAATGTACGATTAATAAAACTAAGTCATATTTAAGTAAACCAAGTTTTGACCGTTCCCTCCTTTACACGGTTTTAGAACAAACATCCTATTGAAATTGTTTGATCGTCATACAAAACATGGACGATCGTCATACAAATTTAACCATCCGATTATCCGATTTCCGAATGCTTTTCGTTTAAGGGCGCAATCGATTTACTCTGCAGACGATCAAGAGATGATTGGGTTCAGTGTAGCCTTTTATGACTTCTGTTTATAGCGCCATTACTCACTTTCTAAAAATAGAAAAGGATGCACCGACACAAAGTCATACGATCACACACTCATACACACAAACACACATCGCCATAACACGTAAATTGATCGTCTTGTATATCACAACCTGGTCCATATAATGTATGGGATTGTGTGTGTAACATACAGGAAGAATATAACTCGTGCTAAGCGTAAACATTCTTAGACATGATGATGGTGACATCTTAGCACTTGAAAATCAGCTCTATGATTTATGAAAATGCATTGTATCTGTGCATTGGAATGCTGCATAGACAACAGGCTTGCAGGTTATTGATATATTTTAAGAATAGTGCTAAACATACACAGATTGAAAGAAACATTGAGTTTTCTACGGTTTCTAATGCACATGAGGGAATGCTAGATTTGGCAGAAAATAATGGGATATTTCATGTAAATTTAAGCCAGACATCGCCTGAATCTAGCCTGTTGTATGAAAGATTCCAAACATTGTTGTATGGCGCATAAAAAATTCATGACAATTTCCTTGTTCACGCCTCCTTTGGCTTGGAATTAAATGAGGAGAAATTTTACGCTATACACTCAGGCGCTGATGCCTGAGTATACGACAGTGAGGAAATATGCGAAGAAAAATAAAAAATAAAAAGGGCCTGAACAGGATTAATACATTCAGTCCTTCAATACCAAGAAAAAATAATGAATGTTATCAGGTGGATTTCCCCTCGTTCAATTCCAAGCCAGCTGAAGCGTAAACAATGGAATTGGTTGCAATTTGATTCGGGCGTAATCTGGCTTAAATTTACTTGAAATATTCCGTTTATTTCTGCCAAATCTAGCATTCCCTTTATTGCATTCACAGAAAAAATAATTAATTTTAACAAGCGTGTAAAATATCCTTTCGTTTCGATCCATGCTAAAGGGAGGCGTAAACAACGAAATTGTTTGCAACTTTTCATGTGCCATACAACAATATTGACAATCTTTCATACAACAGGCTGGATTCAGGCGTTATCTGGCTTAAATTTACATGAAATATCCCATTATTCCCTGGCAAATCTAGCATTCCCTTTATGTGCATTAGAAACGCAGAAAATTCAATGTTTCTTTTTATCTGTGTTTGGTAACGCAGACAATTTCATGTTTCACAAAAACAACCGTGATTATTACACAAAAAACATTTTTGAATTTGATTACTGATATATAAAACATCCATCCACATTTTTATAAATATCCGATTTATAAAATGAGCAATCCTATGTCCAGGAAAGTCTAAGAGAATGTCCATCCGAATGATTTCCTCAACTGGAATAAAGATTGGACTCGGAAAAAATGCGACACTTTGTTTTGGGTGTAACTTTGTATCGCGTGGGTGAAAATTAATGAAATTTTTGGTAATACTAGTTTAGAGTGTTATGTTCATGTGCAAAATTGTATCGCAATCTGTCAAGAAGTTTTTAAGATGCATTCAGAAACAAGAAGAGCTATGCCAGCAAATCTTGGGCGCGGTGATCGATAATCCTGGTCAGTCGCACAGATGGATCGGCAAAAGGCTTGGAATCCACCATTTCACCGTGTGCCGCGTTGTGAAGATGTTCCAGGAAAACGGAATACGCAGAGAAGGCGCAGAAGATAAGGCAGTACTTTAAGAATAACCCGAATCTTTCCACCCGAGACGTGGCTAAAAAGGTCAATTCGTCGAAGTGGTTCGTCCAGCAGACCATGAAGCGGACTGGGCTACGTGTTTTTAAGGTGAGGAAGGTGCCAAACCGGACTGACAAGCAAAACACGGTGGCCAAATTGCGTGCCCAGAAGCTGTACCGTGAGGGGCTGGTCAATGGACGACGAGACATGTATCAAGGCGGACACCAAAAAAATCTCCGGCCTCGAGTTTTTGTCGGTACGTCCGCATGAAGGTTCCGGAAAAGTTCGTTCCGGAAAAGTTCCGGAAGAGAAAGATGGACAAATTCGGGAAGAAGTACCTGTTGTGGCAGGTGATCTGCGAGTGCAAGCCGTTCGTTACAACCGGCACCATAAACGGGCAGATTTATCGAGAAGAATGCTTGCAGAAGCGCTTGCTGCCTTTCCTCCGCTCTCACCGTGGTCCCACGCTGTTCTGGCCGGATCTCGCTTTGTACCATTACGCCAAGCCTGTAATGGATTGGTACGAAGCGAAGGGCGTTAATGTGGTCCCGAAGGAGCGGGAACCCGCTAAATACATCAGAAGTTCTTCCGATCGAAAAGTTTTGGGTGATAATGAAGAAGAAGTTGAAGAAAAGCGGAAAAACATTCAAAACCGATGAAGCTTTGAAGAAAAACTGAGAGAAATTGTGTAAGGAAGATGGACAAAGCTACGCCCAAGATCTCATGAGCAGTGTTAAGAGAACTGTACGAGCATTCAGCTTGAGGGAGAAAATTCAATAAATAAATTATGACAAAACAAAGCTAATACATTGTTATTTAATCCCTGAAAATTTGAGAACTATCCGATTTAAAATGAATTTTTGGTGATCATTTTTGTGTGTCTCTTTTTTTCGAGTCCAGTCTTTAAGAATCGAACCCGTCACCTGCAGCTTGATAGAATCGTGTCTTAACCGACTAGGCTATCTGTCGGAAGGCTTGATAAATAAACTTTTCAAACATTTGATAACGTTTTTGAACTTAGAACAAGCTATATGAAAACGACCACCTTCGTTATCCTCACTTGTTGATGACTACGGCTTTAGTTTGCAGTGCAAACACGATAAACACCATTGCTCTGTTAGCCTACATTCAGACTAAGATAAGGTTGCTAGGATTGGCAACATTTTGTTTACTTTTAAATCATTCGGAGGAGGTAGCGGGAATCGTGAAAATTGTCCACAAAACTGTCAAATCGTATGGTTCGCTTGAAAACAACTAACTAAACAAAGGTACGAAGAACCTCATCCGAATACACTTAGCTATCTGTTGACAGAAGAGATTCCGACACCCAAAGTTGGCCGTTTATTGCCCGTCTGGCATTCATTAAGCTTTAACGACAACACATCATCTCGTCTCGGTCGGTCTGTCGGATACGGTACACACTAGACTGCACCGTGCGTGTCGTTTGAAAATTGCGTCTGGTGGCTTGGGCAGGGCAGGCAGTAATTAATATTCGCAGTGATCTCGACCGCCGCACGTAGGTACGTCAATGACAACGCCAAGGATCATACAATCCTTGACTAATGTGGATGTTGTCGTCGGTTTGGATAGAGAGGTGTGTTGACAGATTTCATTATCATTTGGTTTGTTTGTTGGGTGTGGGCGAATGAACGGCTTCATCGCGGAAGGGTATCAATGACGTTTGCTGAGTGATCATTCGAAAACAATTGTCTTAGGAATTCTTCACCAGCAAGCGCTTCATTCAAGGTGACTTTTCAACCATTGTAGCTGATAGAACTGCTGCAATCATAGGAGTTAGTAGCTAACTGCCAGTAGACCGCACAAGACATT
Source organism: Aedes japonicus (assembly GCA_034211315.2). Classification (NCBI taxonomy): domain Eukaryota; kingdom Metazoa; phylum Arthropoda; class Insecta; order Diptera; family Culicidae; genus Aedes; species Aedes japonicus. The sequence continues at coordinate 895 of JASCZW010016090.1, read as the reverse complement.
CACTAAGTCCCTCATCAATCGCACGCTACTATCGTCATCTTCCGTACACGACGACACCCGCGCCGACCACTAATTGAAACCAATTATTTACGGGAATGTTCAACTCATCATCTTCATATCTCCGACCTACCCGCGATTGCCTGCTGTGTTTGACTTATGTACAGACTTAGCACCGACTTCACCGAATGGCTGAGAGAGATGCTGCGCAATAAATGCTGACTCGTTGTGGATATGTTTTTCTCCCAAGAAGCAAATGGTAGAGGCATCATTTTTTCTCAACTCGAAAGCAACACCAGGTCATCGGCATAATGATCCAAACAAACCGCGTGCAGACTCTTGCCGTGGAGAGATGGAAGCAAACAAACAGGTTAACAAGTGATGCAAACTGAATTGTGGTTTTCATTAAAATTCCATTGACCAAAAAAAAGAGAGAGAAGGATTCAAAATACCTTATGGGATTATTGTCCTCTGTGTTGAAAATTTGACATTCAAAATAAATAAAAGCTGGTTCCTAGTACGCAAGCAATCGTCTTCCGGAGTCTTTGTCATTGCTATTCAAAATTCAAATGACGTTATTAATATTCTTCTCTAATCGCGAAATATCATCAGTCAAAGTTAATCATGCATTCAAATAAATTGATCCAATCGCATTTCTAGGCAGAAAAAAAACTGTCAATTGTAGAGCAAATGGAAATGCTTGCACGTGATGGATCGAAATTTCATGCCAGGCAGTCGGTTTCGACGTGCTAATCGTTTAGTGTCATCCCGAACAAAACAAACCTCTATCGATTGAGCTGCAAGTACCTACTTGGTAAGGTGAATGCAAATAAGTTCAATATTTATTTGGCAGACGATGGATGGATAATATCTTGATTATCCTATTTATAACCATGAC
>JASCZW010016089.1:0-52434 GCA_034211315.2 Aedes japonicus | reverse complement strand
CAATGAGCATATCTCATTTCTTTTACCCTTACGGTATTGTTTGGCATACACTCAACCAAACTACTTTAGGATATTCATAAACATAACCTTATGAAGCATAGAAGAGAGATCAATTTTCTTTTTCAATAATTATCTTATGAAATTTTAATGAACTAGTATGAAATTCTTTCAACTACCTTATACATTTATAGAAGTTACCTGCAGAGCTGAAAAAAGTTATCGTCAAAGCACATACAACCACAGAAGCGACGGGGTCTGTTGCCTTCAATATCGTGCAACGAAACATGTTGACCTTCAACGCGAAGCCTCTCGTCGTGCAACAATAAAGTTGTAACGCCATACAAGTTCGGTGACGCCAAGTAGTTGTGCGTCACAAACCCTTCCTAGAGACGCAACAAAAAATATGCGAAGAACCATACACTCAGCGAAATAAACTTTCGATGTTTCGATTATTTGCTATAAGAAATCAATATGAATTTCATAAATTGAGTGATGTTGAAAATATAAAAACATGGAGCAACCTGGACTCGAACCTTAAACGTTTAGGATCCAGTGACTTGCGCACTAGTATATTTCAACACTTGTAATCGGGAAAGCTTAAAGGTGTACAAGAACAACGTTGTGTGGAACAAAATTCATTCATAAGTCAGCCTTATGAAATTCCAAAGCATGGTTCATAAGTTAAACCTTATGAAATTCATAGGATTATTTGGTTGAGTGTAAGTCATCGTTTTGAAGATGCATGAATATTTTGTAATCGTCGCACCTAAGATGGTGAATAACGAAAACCGGTACGTTCTGGTTGTTAAATCTAAGAATGGCACATATGTTCTCTACGGCTGTAAGGGGTTATTAATAAGCGACTAAATTAAAGTAATTCAGAACCATCTCTCCTTTTCAGCTATTTCATAGGAAATTAAAAAAAATAAGGCGAACATTATGGTGAGACCGCCCATCGTAAGAACTCAACGTTTTTTGTAAACTTTTGATTATTCATATGAAAATTGTTTATAACAAATCGATTTAAAGTTCTCTGGTTTATATTTTGTATTGGATGAAAAATTGCGGATTTTTTCTCAGTACATCAAGACACCAATTAAAGGTTCCCGTGAACTTTTTGCCGAAAACTTAATGCGCAAGCTACGGAAGAAATCAAATCTACTCTCCGCAGTGTTTGGCAACACTAACCGCATGGTTACACTAGCCGAAATCGCATCCAGTTTTTCAATGAAGTTTAGTTTTTTTAAGTACCCATTTTACGCATTCAGCTGTCAAAGCGATTACTGTTACAATTGAAGCGCATTCAAACTAACAGGAGTACAAATTTAGAAGCAAGCGCATCGAGTAGCTCAGTTTCCTTCGCATAGCATTGCTGTTCTTCGTCTTCCAAAATCTACTAAAGTTTTAAATGAAACTACAAAGACCGCTGCGTATTTTTGGAGCAGTTTCACGGAGTCAATCATATTCAGTAGTAGTCAGTTCGTTTCACTCATCTTATCCTCGTGTTGCAACAAAATAATCACGCACAACGGGCCCTGTCAAACAGTGGATGAAACACATGTGACGCGACGAATGCAGCGCGACGGAAAGTTGTACGAAGAGAAGGCAAAATTTGATCGAGTCGTTTGATTCCAGACCACGAAGAAGTAATATGAATCATCGCCGGTGATTATGAATGCATGACTATTTTCATGCTTTGGGTGCAACACGACGAAAAGTGAAAAGTGACTTTTTTTTCTTTTTCTGTTTGGTATGACGTGAATAACTTTTCTCAGCACTGATTACCTGTGATAAATTTTAATAAGATATGCGTTATGTTTTTCACCACTAGTGTTGACGTGAAAAACTCATAAGGCAAATCATATCAATTCAATTGTTAAAATGGTGGATTCTATCTGAAAGAGCTGGCTCTCATTGCAAATAAAATATTCAGTACGACAGTAGTTTTTCAGTTTCGTCGATATAGTTCATGTTTTAATTTTATCCAAATCATTAGACAGGAATATCTCGATGTAACGCAACATTATTTTACAGATTTCTTTGTCGATCATCTTATTGCTACATTCAATCTGATAGTTTGACTGGCAACACATTTTTCCCTTAATAATAAAAAAAAAAATCTGAGGCACCATCTGTTAGGTTATTGCTACTTGATATCTTGGGGGAAGCCATGTTTTTACACAGGTATAGGAGATGAACGTCTGTCTGCGGTATAAATCAATCATACAAATCGATGATACCAGTACTTTTCATATTGTCTCATCTATGCAGTGATGTCATCATTTTTCGTGATCGGGTTGTGGTTTGCGAGAAATCGACAAAAGAGTCAAAAAATAAAGTTGCTTCATATCGAGCTGTATTTCATAAGGCAAATTAATGAAGTCCATACTGATTTCTTGAGGCAAATAATCATAATGCGATCGAAGTTTAATTTCGGATATCGATGGTTTAATTTCGCTGAGTGAATATATCAGCACTTGTTAACAGGAAAGTTTGAAGGCATAGAATAACAACGTCGTGTTCAACCAAATCCATTCATATGTCAGGCTTTTTGAAATTCCCAAACATGTACCTTATGGAATTCTCAAGTTTATTTGCATGAGTGTTTGCCATATAAGGTATGCATTAAAAACTTCAGAATGGTAGGAAAACACGTTTGATGGATGAATATAAGATAACTCTCAAGATTTCGGCGAAAGGCTTTGACGATTCAATTCTATGGCCAAAAACGAAAATAAACACTCTCTCGAATACAACTCATCTGATATGCAAAATCAGAATTCATTGTAAATAGCATGATCAAACATTATCAAATCATTCCATTGCTGTTGTTATTGTGTTTCCTTGTTGGTTTTATTTGCGTGAATTTTTTACCGTTTGTGTTTCTTTTTGAAGTAGGCGTCTTTAAAGAACTCTTAGTAATTGTGGGAGAATTGGAATTCTTTCACTTAAAACTGCTTTTCTCCGTGTCAATAATTAACGATACAGTCCTTATGAAACACATCCTATTCATTTATGTCATTTATGCTGATCATCGTCCCCGTGCCATTGTACGAAATTGAGCAGTGGTGCGCACGATGGTCCCACTACGTTAGCTACAACAAGTCGCCCTTAGACATACACGTTGTGAATTACACTGAAGTGAATTCGGATCGAACAATCGAAAACCCCGTAGGCGACCGACGAGAGAAGGACAACGATTGGAAACTCGTTACATATAACTGAAAGTCATTCTACATCCGTGTTTTAGTAAAAGAATTAACGACGAGCTTCAACCACGCAACTTCGAAGTCATAGCAATGCAAAAACTTTGCTTGGCATGACAAACAGTAGAAAAACGGCTACTTTTTAGCAGACCTTTGGCAATACAAAACAATCTTAGGATCGGCTTTTTAGTACTGCGTGAAACGCGCTAACGAGTAATTGGATGGCTTCTGATCAAGTCGTGAATGTGTATCCTGAGGATCGTCGTATGAAGATTCAGACCACCACCTGGTATGTTCTCAAAATTGTTTTCATCGAAGTCAGACACCCGAACAAACAGTGAGCATCTTCGAGATATTGAAGCATCTTCAGAAACTCTTGAAGAGAGCTGGAGCAGCGGGGTGTAGACATGCGATTTTGTCGTCCATCGCATCTTTTCCATTAAATCATCATTTTCCCAAACGTCATACTGTATTCCTTTACGTTTACGCTGTTTCCTATACTATGATATCGATCTCTTCCGTCGATCGCTTTACACAACACCTGCCCAGGTCCTTATGATCAGCAAGGCTAGGAGGGAAGTTTTGATTAGATGTCTACTTAAGAAGATGCTGAGAACTCATGCTACTTTCATAGACATCTGGAGTTGGAAGCAGGATGGGATTGTGCGGGAGGCATTCCTTGGTGAAAAAGCATATCAGGCAGTGACGAAGCTAAGAAAGTTAATGCACTCCTTTGTTGTCCACTTTTCTGGGTTGGAGCACAGGCGTTTCTTACTTGTATCCAGGCTACAAAGCCAAGGATATAGTGTCTTTTCTTACGTGAGAGCTTTTCTGCTGTTTGGAATATGAGCACTAACTCTTGTCCTAGCCTTTTATGGCTTATGGTTATGGCGCCATTGCTTAAATATAAGAAGTGAAAAATTGAGTAAGCTCGGATGATCGTGTATGTTAATGTCGACATGTTCCGTAGCTGAAGGGAACTTTTCGCGACCGATTCCGGTCGGAAAACCTCGAACAACACAAATTGGACGGTTTCGGTCCGTCAGATTTGACCGAAACAACGGTACACTTAACACGGAATAGCGAAAAAGATTTTACCTGGTATCAAAATTGCAATTCTACAAAAAAGCTTTAGGTGTAGTTTAGCACTTCACCTAGGATCAAACATTTAGATGATTAAGATTGCATAGAAAACCAAAACAAAACATTAGCAATCAAATGGTTTGAATAACTATTACTCAAAACCGTTCAAATTTTTCAAAAATAAAATTCGCGAAAATTCGAAAAAATGACAGCTTTTTGAAAAACCAATCGGTTGCGACCAGAGCCTACTTCGTCTGTATAAACAAAACATTCAACTTGACGAAAAAATCATGCAAATTAATTGAGGCCCACTTGTTTTCAAAATATGAAATCTTTATTCACGAAATTTTGAGATTAGTTATTAATATTAGCTTGTTTTACGGTATTGTTAAGTCACCCGTACACATATAATTCTGATTATGCAACCATTATTATTTTTTCTTAACATCGCACCGCCGAGCCTTTCTAGTTAACCCAGAAATGATAAAAAAAACTAAGACAAATTCCAGTATGAATTTGAACAACAACTTTTAGGGAGTCAAAACGAGTTTCCAAGCGGAAGAGTACGTAGGTACCAACAACAGGGAGTCGTGATCTCTGATCGAATGAAAAGCGCAAAAACCTGTTTTCTGTTTTGCATCTTTTACTGAGACCACAAGTCGCATGGATCTTACGTTGTTTCATAATGACTCATTGTAAATATAGCTTAAGTTTAATATTTACCATCTCGCCAAAAAGATAACCTATGAGGCAGGAGAGTAAAGGATTGTCAACTTGCCAACATTACGGGTTTACTTGTTCGTTTAGATGTCATTTTTCTGTGTGTTCAGTGTTGCTAACCGAAATTATAATAGAAAATAACAACCTTGTCCTCTAGCATTGCATTACTCAATGAGTATTAATCAAATTTGCAAAGAATCCCATCCTCCAATAAGGAATGCAACCCGAACATCCCTCCCCAGTGGATTGCATGGTTCATGTCGAACAGAGTGTTAATGTTCCGCAACTGATTGTTTTACCGAACGTTTGCCGGATTTCAAATGATAAAACATCGATTCTTATTAATCGCATTACTGCTTTCTTCCAGCATAAACACCTGCCGCCTGCATGGCAGCCCAACTCACCATCCTCATCATCATGGAGGCGGCCATCATCATCACCATCATCACGGTATGCGTGGTATGGACCTAATGGATGACTTAGCACTGCCCTATCAAGATCACAACCATCACAACTCCCCGATGTCACCGATAAATTTAAATCTCCTGTCATCGGCCAGTACGGCTGTCCCAATTCCGCACCATTCAACAACCGGTGGCCTGTCGAGTGCTGGTGCGGCCCTCCTTGATCCCCACAGTACCTTCCAGACCAGCCTGGCAGGAGGTGTCGGCGGAACAAGCAAAACTAGCACAAATGTGATAATTAACACTGCAACAAACACTACTACTAGGAGTAATCTAAGCTGTTGTAATAATCTTTTCCTCAACGACGGACGAACTGGGTTAGATAGTAGCGTTCAATTAACGAACAATAACAGCGTAGGTGGTGCCGTTGACTCGTCAACAGCCGTTCCGACGGTGCCGATTATCAACACCACGGACAGTGGTCTAGGTGGAAGCGGTGGCGGCGGTAGCGGCACTGACGGCAAGGACAAGTCCACGCGAAATCGATGGCTCACATGTCCCGAGCTGCACAAGGCGATGGACGGAGTCACGTACATCGCTGACCACACGCGGAAAGAAGAGGAGAGTACGAGGGTAAGTGCATGCATGATATAGGTACTGCCTAAGCGCGGAACGACAGGCTGGCTCTTTGATGGTTACCTTGTCGTTGAATGTCAATTTAGATGTGAAGTCAAACACGGATTTTGCATTGAAGATGCAAAAGTAGTAAGCGCTTTTGATTTCTAAATTATATCAGGGCGAGTGAGCCTGTTTGCACACCATTAGTCAACTTTTCAACCATAGTAAATCAAGGTTTTCAATGATATTTTAATTGCAAAGGTGTTTAGAGTTTTTAGAGGTTCGCCAAATTGACGTTTTAAATTTATGATTACATTAAATCACTCATCGAGTTGACATTTCGAATTAAATATCTTAAAACCTCTTATACAATTTTATCTCAATCAAATCATAAGATTTGAATATATTTATCTAAAGTAAAGTTCCATGAACTAAATTATACTGCAAAAAAAAGTAAAACCAAAAGTAGTGATTAACTCAATACCAAGAAGAAGAAAAACTGAGCAGCGGGAGATATACACCTCAGTTTTCTACACTTGCTGTCGATTTTAAAATTTACCAACCTACTGGAAACATTCTAGTACTGTTTTACATATCTCGATTAACTGAAATCTGAGTAGAAGAGTATTCATCATTGCTTCAAGCTGACATCATTTCTCTAATGTTTTTGTTTAAAAAAAACAAGGCATAAACATCCTCTTCTTATCTACTAATAATCAACTGGTTTAGCATAACTTTCCAATCATGAATTTTTAGCATTTAAATTGCAATCCCCATTAAATGTAAAGGTTACCGGGTTTTTCCGCTTCCATTCAACTGCGTACCTACGCCATAAACGAGCACTCTTTCCAACTGTGGATCAGTGGGTAGCAGAATGGTATTATTCTAATCATTTGGGCTCAGCTCCCAGTCGCATTTCTAATATGTATTGTTTGCACAAGCTGAGAAAAGGATAGACAGCGCTGAAACGTCTTACCGGCATAAAATCCCACATTCCCACAGCGGAGACACTAGACTCCCTTAACCCAACATGCCATCGTTGGTTGAAAATTTCACTTTGCTTCACAACAATAACACACGAGTGCACAAATTTGTTCCACTTTTAAAGTTCAGGAAATGTTTTTCGGTCTTCAACAAAGAGGTGGTTATTCGGAAATTGTGAAAATAAATGTTATTTTCTGTACAATGAGAAACGAGTAGTTATAGACAATTTTGAAATCTAGGTAGCGGCAAAACTTCATCGTAAATGAATTCTATTTTTAAATTCTTAAACAAAAAATCTATGTATTAAAGGGTATCTAAAAATGATATAAAATAATCAACTGGTACTAAAATAATGTTTCACTGCAAAGCTTCTTACGCATCACTGTTTTTTCATTCTTTCAGCATTTTTTCTTAACACTAAACATTTCTCACAACTAAATCATTCTCATATTGATCGAGCAAGGCAGTAATACAGCAGAAATGAGGGACTAAACTATTCGTATCACTGGTCATCTCGGTTCCACGAGACGGTTGACCGCTTTTTGTTTTTTTTAGACGGGATGGAAAATCTACAACCAGACACCTGAAGAACTCAGGGTGGGGATGAGGGTGATAACTCCTCGACCCACTTAAAACCCACTCGTGCCTTATGCCCTAGACTCTTGCCGTGATCACCTTTCGGTATTGCTTCGGGGAGGGGGCTATTGTGCTTGTTAAGCTCTCACTATGTCTAGCTACTTAGGGCTTTAGTAACTTGGTGGTCCCTGCGATGTGCCTTTGGGCGTTTCGCCATTTTTGTTGGATATAGAGGACGATCAGGGAAGCTGCTACGCATACCGCGTCCAAGATGTCCCGGTCTTGGCACATTCACTGGACCAAATTATCCGGAGTCGCGTCATGACCGCTTACGGCAATCATGCCTGATCGAAGTGAGGACATGCGAAGAACACGTGTTCTGCAGTTCCTTCAACTCCCGCGCACTCGCTGCATGCGGAGGACTGTGCGCCTATTTGTGCAGGTATTGTCTAAAGCAACCGTGGCCTGGCAATATCTGCGTTAAGTGGAATTTCACTTCACCGTGTCGCCTAGTAACCCACTCGGATAATTCCGGGATTAGTCGATGGGTCCACCGACCAGGTGGAGTGTTCCTTTCCCTTTGTCACTTAACCATGGATGCGGCTCTAGTGGTCTTCCGAATACCTCTTGTTTCACGTTGTTCGAAGCACACACACACGTCCTCTTTTATGACAATGCCTATTGGCATCATCCCCGCTTGGATGCAGACCGCGTCGCGTGATACCGTTCGTTAGGCATTGGCTACTCTTGGGCTCATAAGCCTGTGCGTACTCTCTAGCTTACTAAAGTAACTCTTGGTAATCAAGGCGTTGATCCATGCCGGCCTGCCGCACCACATGGCGACACTTGCCAGGAGTTTACGCTTACTTCCTTGCACCGCCGAGCTATTCAACATCTGCGGGATAATGCCAATACAGCCATATAGGCTTTCTTGCAGGCGTAATCGTGACCTCAGTCTTATGGTAGGCTAGCTCTAACTGCCTGGAACTCATCCATCTCTCCACAATGCCGATGGAGTGCGAGGCCGTTAACTCGACCTCTTCGATGGATTCACCACATATCTCCCGTTCGGGCACTCAAGCTGTAGTACCTCATCGTACATCGTGTTCCATAACACCGGACCTAGGATCGAACCTTGTGGGACGCCTGCGGTAAGCTGAACACGTTTATGGCCTACCTCTGTATTGTACACCAGTACGCGATTCTGGAAATAACTTCCAAGAATCTTGCACAGGTACCCGAGTCCACGATAGCCACCCAACTGGCGCTATTCAACGCATTTCTCACGTCAAGGGGGACCACAGCACAGTATACAGCCGTCTACACTTCCATCGCTATGAGAGCGTTAAGGTCTGGGATACTGGAACGCTGGTCATGGGACAAATCTACGGCGGCGGGGGGCAGTGGACTTGGGTCGTGCCTTGGAAAGAGTCCCCCAACGGTCATCTGCTGCAGCTCTTGTGGGGCCCCCAATCTTCTGGTTTTGACCATTACTACCCGGTAGGCGTCACCCCACGGATTCGCATTGGCCTTCTGACACAGACCCTCGAAGCAGGCTCGCTTGCTGGCCTTTATCTCCCTCTTTAGTGCGGCCTTCGTGGCGACTAGCGCCCCTCTACGCTCGATTTTCTCGGCGTCTGACCACGCTCTTTGCACCCTCCATCTTGCGTGGAGGAATGTTCTTCGGAGGTCGGCGATCGACTCCGTCCATCAATACACCGGCGATCCTCCATTCCTTGGTTTGACTTCCCTCGGCATAGTCACATCGCACGCTCGTGTAAGTGTCATAACGAGTCGTTCGCCGTAAGGTTCCTGGGTTTCACGTAAATTTCGTTCCCTTTCAAGCGCCTCATTAAAAGTCTCTACATCAACGTAAGACGTCCTCCATCTGCGGGCGAATGAAGTGGTTGCTCCTCCTTCCACACGCTGCCTTGTATTGTGGACGATACAATAACGAACTACCAAAAGGTCGCTATGGGTGTAGCCATCATTCTCCCTCCAATTGCTAGGCAGCCCAAGACTGCTGAAGGTTACATCGATTATCGATTCCGCTCCGTTTTTATGGTAGGTACTCTTGGTACCCACGTTGGCTAGGTCCACATTGCCTAGCCTCCAAAAGAATCTGGCACCCGGGATTGGTAAGGCGGCTCTCCCACTCGAGTGCCCAAGCGTTTAAGTTCCCCGCTATCACCAAGGGATTCAGGCCAGTTGGCTTCGTTGTCATCTAATCGAGCATATTGGTAAACTGTTCGATCGACCATAGTGGCGGTGCGTAGCAGCTGCAGAAGAACACTCCATTCACTTTTACAACCACGAGGCCTTTTGGTAGACACAACCTCCTGAACCGGGTACTTGCCTGTCGGCCATAATGCCTCCATATAGGACCTGTCCGTAACCAGTTTCCGTTGCCGGCATGTTGCTCCTATCTGGGCCTTTGCACTCCCAGGACAGGTCCTGGCCCGCTCTCTAGGCAACTAAACATGCCTTCGGCGGCTGGTGTAGGCTTAGTGGGCATATAGACCATCTCACCTTCACCTTCGCCACATTCAACGCCGAGTCCACGTCGACTGCCGCTACCCTCATGGTTGCCACCTGGGTCCCGAATGGACCCTTCCTGACACGTATGTCTGCGTCAGCAACCTCGACCTTGCACTATTCCTTAAGTGCAGTGGAGATCTCGTCTGCCCGGTGATCTCATCCAGGTTTTAACACTGGATCGTCTCCTGTGAGACGAGGGCACGTATCTTCAAACTCGCACCTAAGGCCTGTTTTGCCTGGTCTTTGTACACCGGGTCCTTTAGCGCTGTTGCTTTCTTCAGCTCCAGGAGCATCTCACCGGTGTGGGTACGGCGTATACTCTGCACATCGGCGCCTAGGTCTGCCAATTAAGCGTACTCGCGCATCGCTTTCAAGACCTCCGAGTACTTTGACGCCTCGGTATTGACAATGAGGGCCTCTCCACAGTCACGCTTGCGGGCCACCTGTCGCTTGTCTATGGGGTAGTACGGTAAAGGGTTATGTGCCTGATTCGGATACTACCGTTTAATGCACTCCGCTCGTTTTCAAACTTATATTTTTCAATTTCAAAGCCTGCCGTTGCCCTATACGGAACTATCAATACACCTTTTCTTCATGTCTATTCGTTCTAGCAATAAATTACCGTCCACTCCTAGCGCTTCGCATGGAAATGAGAAATTATCTGCTTCTGACAAACTTCATCAAAAGATCGTTGCTTCCGCGCATGGGAGAATACAAAAAACAACAATCAATGTGCTGTCGATTATCTTTTTCTTTTTTCGTCTTATTCCTCCTTTTTCGTACCTTATTCCAGTGGTTTTCCCTGCCACGCCTGGGGTCATCACTCGTCCCCCTCTAAGCACTAGCGTCTGCTTCTGTGCTAGTTATGGTTGTTGTCCTTGGGGCCCTGCCACTCGAACCCCCTTCGCGCTTGAGACAACACGCGAGCTGGATGTCACTTTGCGCTCCTTTTCTTCTGTTGCTAGGTCCAGCCAAAACACCACGTCGTCATTTATGTGGTACTCTTTAATGAAGGCTGCAACTTCTGGGAGGCACTTCGTACTATGGATCTCGCCATTCACTGCTAGCCCCGACAAAAAGAAGAGGGGACGTGTCCCCCTTTTCACTGATGTTAAGCCACAGCAACACCTTCTTTGGGAACTTTGTGTGCGCTATGTACTTCACTTCGCTGCTAATTTCTTTTATCGGGGAGGTGAAGTAGCCTTTGCTTTGCCAGTCGTTGCCGTCCAACGTGAAGTACGTCTTGTCGTCAATAACGACCACCACGTTCCGCTTCGCCGGGAAGATCTCTCTGACCAGAATTTTCAACCGTTGTTTCTCGGTCTCCCCTTGCTTCTCCGACACGAACTTGGACTGACGCTCCCGGCCCAATGCACGGAAAGAAGTGGCCACCTTGCCTTCCGTCTTCCGTTTTACCTTCTGTTGAATCCTCGGGTCGCTTAAAACGGTCGGCTTCCGCTCTCCCTTCTCCATAAGTTCCAGAATCTTGTAGATGTTTCCGCGATAGTATCCAGCCGACACGAAGTGAGCCGATTTTTTTAGACCCGGAACATGGCTTTTAGTGTATCAACGCTTAGTTGCATTTTTTCAGTCATCCAAATTTTATTTACTACAGAAAAAACTCGTTCTGTAACGGCATTTGTTCCTGGGAGACACAAAGCAAATTCAATAATTTTTTTGATATTACCGAAACGAAAAAATGAGCAAATATCTGTACCCACCTATCCTTAAACCTCACTGTATTCTGCTTCCAAGACTCAATTTAGTCGTGATCAACATATTTCTTAACATACTTCATCCAATAGATCACGCTCGTTTTTTGTCAACCTCAAGTAAATCAATATTTACGGTGAATTCTGAAACATGCTCGTAACATTTTCGAATGCCTTCCCATTCTACTTCACCGTTTAGACACACCTACTTGAAGCAACAAACCTTCTCAAGTTACGCTAAACGCGCTTCCAAATATAAGACACATTTGTGATAGAAGTCCTTAACACTAGCCGTGAATACGATGGCGTGAGCGTAGCCATTTTCCTCTAATTGTGTTAGTTGGATACATACTGCTAATGGGAGGAATTCAATTTTCAATCTTTCTTCAAGTTTACGCTTAAGATCTCCTACCTCAGTCAATGTTACATAATCACTTTCAATCTTTCTCACTGTATGATGAAATACTGCTGCTTGATTGTGCATAAAATAAAGCCACATTTCAGATGCATCATTATTGAAGAAATCTTCAAGAATCTTTGGGCAGTTATCAATCGAAAGGAAAAGGATTTTAAGAGAGAAAAAAGCTTCAAAACACGTTCAAGTGCTGGCAGCAATGCCAGCCATCTGTATGCCAACAAACGATTGTACTCTACTTCCGCTTCATCTAATCTAATCTAATCTATTCTCACACTAACGCAGCCAATTCTTGAAAGCATCCTGGAAAATGATGGTTTCTTGAATACATCATTTTTCTTGTCATCGGCCAGGCCAACTGCGTAGTATGTGCCGCAGAGAGGATTCCAAGAAATAGAGTGATTCCAGAAAGATCTCAAATCGCTCTACTACTTTGAATCAAGGAAAGGAAGAAAGCGTGGACCTCCCGTAGAGTTGAACAGTGTGATAATTTGTACTTTATCGTTGGGAGCATAGATGCTAGAAAGATTAGTTTATGCTCCTTTCGCTTGTGGGTGAACTTTTGGCATTTGAACCAAAAGCCTGGCAATAATTGCCAAGGTTATAGCAACAATCAATGTGCAACTAGCGATTTGAAATTGGATCACTGTTGTAGAACCCCTTGGTCCGAATTACACCTTGAAGCCAGCACCTTGCTATACATATTTGCGCCTTTGTTTTGATTTGCTGTGTTATTTTGACAGAATATTTGAGAGTGTGTTCGTGTGAATTCATTATTAGGGGCGCATTATTAAGCTTGGGACCAATGTGCTAGTACTGACTGAGCCAAGAAAAAAATCGTATTTGTATTGGACCTACTGGTCTTAGAGTTAGTCTATGGTTATAGCGCCTTATCTCGCTCAATGGGGGCTAGGTGGACTGAAACTTTCGACGATGGATAAATGCGAAGCTGAAAATAGCATACAACATATTGTGAAGGGATGTTATAATATAAATTGAGAATAACATGTGTACTGTCTGCATGAAGGAAAAAAAATTAAAATTTTCTTACAATACCCGGGAATTCCATGGATGATCCAAAATTATATATCGAATAAAGAATACTTACATTTTTCGTGGTAGGGTAAGATTTCAGCATGCTAGCTAACCGGGGTCACGCTACCTACATTGCGTTAGTAAGGTATAGCTGACGAGATACAGCGTTTCTTACTCAGATGCGGGTGGACAGACGCTCGACACTCACTTCCTCAATCTAGCTGAAGTCAGAAGGACAACAGTGCCCAGGCTGCACTACCAGCTAAGTACGCAACCTTAGCAGGCGGTCTTCGTCATCTCTTGACCCTTGGAAGCATGAGGTAGGAACTTGTGAGGACCAGAGCAATGTTGCGGGGACGCACGCTCCATCACAGTTGTCGACTCACCATTTTGCAGCCCGATTGTAATCTACTTCCGCTTCATCACAAAAAAAAATTGGAACAACTCAACTCTCACTGTATAAATATGAAAATGACCGTAAACTTTAACGATAACTCTTTCAATACCAATCGGTAACTGATCTGCTGTATGGTGTTGTGCACAGTATGTGCTGCACATCCTATACCGATGATCGGCGATTTCAAGAAATCTTTAGCCCTGCTGTACACATTGTTTGCTCCTCGTCTTTGCAATCCTCCGAAATTTGTATTTGCATTGTCAGCACATAGTGCAACTACCTTGCCTTGTAAATAATCGAAATTTCGTGAATGGAACCCGCAATAATTGCTGATGTTTCGCCGGGGAGAGATACAAAATCAGGTAGTTTTATCTTAATTCCTGCTTTACAACCGAAGTAGCGAATTAGAGAAGGAAACCGTTTATGTCTTTATGGTTGGAAGCATCAGTAAAAATTGTCAAAAACCAACATTTGTCAATATTTTCAGCATCTCCTGAACAGAAAAAGTTGCCAAAACGTGTTTTACTATGGCTTCAGCTTTGGTGCGAGCACATGAAAACATTGGCTCGGACATCGTCCGGATGAGTTTGGAAGTGCAATCCAAGGATCGAGAGGTTTGGTAGTGTGCAATTGTGTGATACACGTAAACGGCCTCAGCAACAGCAAGCTCCTTTTCTTTATAACCAAATGTCACCTTTCGAAAAAAGGAACTCACCTTGGAAGATGAAGATGATGCCATCAATACTTTTTTATGCTTCTCAGAAGCAATATGTCGAGTGATGTCGTTCTTCCCTCCATAAGCAATCAAAAAATCACTGTAGAAAAGTCCGCAATAAACGGTGTTCTGCGTTTTAGATTGTTTGATGAAGGGAAATTCAGCTTTCAGCTCATCCGTAAACACGTACATCCTCTTCTTTGACATGGTTTCCTAGATTAAGTCATCGTTAAACCAGTTGATACGCATTGATTTTCTTTTCTTACCTCCGAACTTTCTGGCGCGACTAGAATTTGTTCCTTAAATTTGAAAGAAAAAGCTATACTCGAACAGAAAACTTATCGGTGGAATGAAAATATGTAAACAATCCTCACCGACACCAACATTCTTTTCACTCGCTTTATCGATTTTTTCCGCAACAGCGCGTCATTTTGGACCGCCAGCACGTCATTTTGGAAGCCCTTCAGGAATATAAAGATTCAATCCCTTTAGAAATGCAATTGTATCGATGGGCGCTCCATCTGACAGAAACGAGAATAACAAACGAATGCACTGATAGAAAAAAATTTAAACCATTTCTAGAACTACGAAATATTCGAACAAACTTCACCAAAAACAGCATTACCTTATGATATAAACATAGAAATGCATATGAGCTATCACGATGCGAAGAAGTGTTGCAAGTTACCCCGCCGTTGCAAGTAATCCCGAATGACGGCACTTTATTTCAAAATCACGGACTGCTTCGATCTTAAAAATTACCAAGAAAAATGCACGAAAATGATACACTACAAGGAATTAATCCAGAAAATAATGAACTAGAAAGAGAACAAATCTGATTTGCTTCCATTCTCATTCAGTCAAAAGAGAAAGCATAGTTGACTAACGGCCCATCGGCGTCACTTAGTTTGATTAGGCAGCTTAACAAATTTCTGTTACCTTTGATTACATAAGTTACGAGTTTATGTAACGTTTAGAATACTTTTTCTCAACTCAAACGAATATGTTCGGTTCATCGCAGTTCAGCAGTAAGAAATCTAGCATTCGGTCAAAGGAAAGTCACACAACAAAGGCTCACCAGAGAGATACGAAGGAAGATCTGCGTGTCTAACGATAAGGAGATGCATGAAAGTACTCCAACACTTTCCCAAAGTTTGTTTAAATGATAAGTGTCTTGTTTACGGTATGTTCAACTGGAAGCAGATGCTCCCTCGTTAGATAGTATACATACGTCTTTAGGATTCGTCGCTCGAACCCATATCCAGTTTTCTGATGTGGCGCTGATTCACACACGCACACGATCTGCCATACATCTGTGGCAGAATGAAATGTGTCTCCTGAATAGACGAAAACACCGAGAGTTGATGTTCATTAGGAGAAAGTTTCACTCAGCTTAAGACTGGTTTTAGGCGGGGGGAATAATTTAATGTCATTATGTTCCGCCTTTTAATCGTTATTGTGGAGACAGGGCTGATGTATAACAATTAGAGCTGACCTGTCTACAACAATGTTCCCCTTTCCAGCCGGTTGGCTTCGAAATGTCATGCCCGAAATTCTATAAAATATGAAAGTAAGCATCTCATTTTTCATCTTGGTTCTTGGGCAAAGTATTTATTGCGAATCGGTTACAACAACTTGATGAAGGTTTGCAAATTTATTGGTGTGGAATAAAATCAAAAAGCATATATTTTATCAATTCATGATCTTTTGTGATGATTTTACAAATCTTCCATGTAGATGAAACAAATGAACTACTAATGATACTCATTCAATCAAATCATTTGAATTTGATAAAAAAAAAACTGGGTGAACAGAGCAGTAGGCTTGATATTAAATTTTTACCAAACGAACCAATTAAGCTAATGCAAAACCAGGGGTCTTCTTTCCACAAGAGCCAACAAACCTATCTGAATTCAAATTATATACTAATGAATGTTTATTACGTAACCTCTCTTGACTCAACGAATAGAAAATTATCTTGTACAAAGCTGCTATTAAAATAGTAGGCTATGAGCATCCCCTTAAGGACAAGATTATTTTCTTTGCTAAGACTTATGTATTCAACTTCAAAACCAATTCATTGTTAATTCCATTATCACTAATCTACGCCTTCTCTGGTCTCACTTCGCAGGTAAAGGAAGACTGGAAATTTGTGGCTATGGTGTTGGATCGGTTGTTCCTGTGGATTTTCACCATAGCGGTAGTATTCGGGACGGCCGGGATCATCCTTCAGGCGCCCACACTCTACGACACCCGAGTGCCGATCGATATCAAGATGTCGGAGATAGCGACAACGACTGCGAAACCGTACATTGCCAAACCTGTGTTATAATCAACTACGCTATCCGGCGGCAGTTCAGTCGGTATCATGGACCGAACGCACCGACGAAGGCGTCCCATCCGTTTTTCTACTGTTCTGTTTATTAGAAACAAGAGATTGGATACCCAGTGGAACACATCTATATCAAAGTGAAGCAACGGGGAAATAAAACAAACTAGGGCAAAAAGATTCAACCACGTGGCAGACAAGAGAAAGTTTATAAAGTATTTTTTAATTCCTCTCAAGTGGTTCTATGTTGGAAACAAACACGAAACGTGCGAAATAGAGAGGGACGAGGGTTACAAATGGGAAAAGAGTCTTGTTTCCGTTGTTTATTAAGAGGACTGAACTGTTTAAAATTTTATTAACGTTTTAAACTTGATGTAGAGATTTCTCGAGCGACTAATTGAGATCGACTAGATTATTTTTTTCTCTTCGCGAGAAGAAGAAAAAAGCATAGGAAAAAGTTGAAATGTTGTATTTAGGTCATTGTTGAGAACGAAATATAAATTAAAAAAAAAAGCAAACAAATAGTTGTCATCGTTACGAGCACGTTGTAGCGTAAGGAGAACTGATGCTGCCATTAGGTTAAATCGTTATGAATTCCAAATGAGATTATTTTTAACGTATAACATATATACCAAAGGTTTCAAAAAAGCTAATGCTAGAATTAAATTCATCAATCGTAAACCAGGTACTGTACGACAAGGTTTGTTATTTATTAAATATTAACGCATTATATATCAAGAGTGGCGGTTGTTCATTTCATGTTCTGTCTAAACATATAAATGAAAACTTGTGAATCAATGTCAATTGTCAATTATTCTATTTCTATGAAATTGAATCAAGTTCAAAACTTTGATTATCATATACATTAGGATGGTTCACAGTTTCAATTTCCCTGTACCAAATTTCATCGATTCCAGATCAACTTTTATCATTCCTCTTAAATTCTATTTCATTTAATTGCAAACTTGCACTTTTTTGGCTCTCTGAAGTGTGTGTGTGTGGTAGAAAGGGTTAACTTTTTGTCTTCAATATTCTCGCGTGGTTCGCTTATTTATAAAAGTTGCATGGAACATCACGGCAAGCTGGTTACAAATAGACGAAACGCAGAATGCAGCAGAATTTACATACTGTTACCACCACCCGCTGGTGGCCCTGAAGAAAATGAATACATTTTTTGGTTCATGAAGTACTAGCACACCGGTACCAAGCTTCACGAATCGCCCCTTATAACGTAACTCACACCACACATCAAATATTCTGTCAAAATAACATAGCGAATCAAAACAACAACAAAATTACTGGAACCGACAGGTACCAAAAAGAGCAAGAATTATTGCAAGGTGCAGACTGCAAGGTGTACTTCGGACCTAAGAGTTCTACAACAGTGAACCAATTTCAAATCACTAGTTTCATATTGATTGTTTCTTTTACTGTATATGGCATTACGGTCGGATGGACATAGCCTACTCCACTAGTCTCCTCCACGTTACTTGGTCCATGGCTGCTGATCTCCAGTTTGCTGGTCCACCCATACTCGCATACTTCTTGGCTTAGGAAGTAATAGCACACCGGTCACAAGCTCACTCCCAAGCTTAATGAGGGCGAAGCCCCTAAAAACGTAAGTAACACCAACACAACCTCAAAAAGTCTGTCAAAATAACATACACGCTCGTTTGTCGTAAGTCAAAACTGAGGAGAAAACGACTCAGTTTCGTTAAACTACCCTACACGCAAAAAAAACCGTGCCCGGATCCGTGAACTGCAGTCATGAATTCGAGAACAACCAAAAATACACCGTGAACTGAATCACGTAATCATGAACTAAATCACGTTTTTAGGTAAAAATCCTGAAAACGTGAACTAGTTCACGGTCCGTTTTCATTTTCGTGAACGCTTTTGTTTCTGTGTAGATAGAGTAATTAAATGGTTACTCATTAGTATCTAATTTAAGCTGATTAAACAATCTCAGTAAACGCTACCCGATGCGCCCCGACGGAGTGTTTTTTATTCTATAATCAATTTAATTTTAATTCTATTTTTCTTCTATTATTGATTTTCCGGATCGTCCGCAATGGAAGAGCTTGACGGCGAACACCCGACGGAACTCTCGTAGTATTGGTGGAGATGTGACATCTAAATCCTTTTAAGTAACTATATTTTAGTTCTATATACACAAAAAATCACTTTAAAATTACAGTTGCATTTACTTTGTTTCCTTGTTTCAAGTCACTCAGATTTCAAAATTAAGCAAATAAATATGAAACTGAGTGAAAGTTACTCTATTTAGAGTAGATCTGAACGAGCGTGTAGCGAATCAGAACAACAACAAAGATACTAATACCGAAAGGTACCGAAAAGCGCAAGAGTTATTGCAAGGTGCAGGCTGTTCAGGGGTTCTACAACAGTGAACCAATTTCAAATTGCTAGTGCCATATTGATTGTTGGTTGAGCGCCTCTGCGTATTGTCCCAGCAGAATTTGAGGCGAACACCGTATAGTTACACTAGCTCGTGGTTCTTTCTTCTCCACCGTTTTCACCGTTAGGAGTCAGAAATTTGATATCTTCCACGTGCTCCCAAATAGATCACCCTGTCACTTTCGTTTGCAATACATTCGCAGTTGAGGTGCTCTATCATGACTCTGGCGCACAAATCGGGTTGAATCTCATTGATGGCTTGATGAATGTTAGCTTGACGAGAAATAAAAAAACACATGCAGTCGTTACGAAGTCATAAGCTTTAATAATAAGAGAAAAATATCAAGAGCAATACGTGTCAAATAAAGGCAACTCATAGTACACTATCAAACACAACACATTAAGTTTGAGCTCATGCTTCAGTCTGGTTTACACAACACCCCCTCTCAGACCAAGCGTGAAACGATGCTCTTTGAACGGGCCACATAGAAGACTCTTCGTGAACACGTCAGCAACCTGCATCTTCGTTGGTACGTTCTACACTCTTATCTGTCCGCTTTGAATATGCTCACGGATGAAGTGGTACCGTATGTCCAAGTGCTTCAACCTTTTCCGATCACGGGGTTCGTTGGCAATGTGGATACATGATTGGTTGTCATCGTAGAGCGTTGTGGGAGAACCGCAATCGATCCCAATGTCTGTTAGAAGATTCCGGAGCCATACTGCATCACACGCTGCCTGACTTAGTGACACGTACTCTGCCTCAATAGATGATAGGGAGACAGTTGGTTGTTTCCTTATTGTCCACAATACTGAGTTGCCGAAAACTTGAAATACCCTTCCGGAAGTTGATCTACGATCATTGATATCGCTTCCCCAGTCGGCATCGGCATAGCCAACTAAAGGATCTGCATTTTTACTGCGCTGGTATACAAGGCTGTAGCCTTTTGTGCCTTGTAAATAGCACAATACGCGTTTTAAGTGTGCGCATCCGTAGCACCACTCTGGAAGCGGCTGAGGAAGTTTACTGCAGAACTGATATCAGGACGTGACGATAGCATGAGATACGTTAGGCATCCTACCAGTATACGATACGGATGTTGCGTTGCCGTATCTGTATTGTTCTTCTCCAGTTTCAGGTTGATTTCCAACGGTTTACATACTGGTTTACAGTCTTGCATACCAAATCGTTTCAAAAGCACACAAACGTATTAGGATTGATTGATTGATAGAAGTCCCGCCTCTCTCCACCTTCAGACCAAGAAAATGATTCAATTCCTTCATATCGTCCATCTCAAACTCCCGACTCACGCTGGGTTGATCCTCAAAAGCTGATCTAATGAATTGCATACCAATATAATGTCGTCCACATACCGAATCAAGATTACGATAACGTCCTTCCCCAAGTAACAATTCAAATGCAAATTGGTTTTATTCATGTTCTATGGTAGTTTTATCAAAGCATTATGGAGATCATCTGGTTTTATCAGGGCATTTTCCAAGTTAAGGTGGTTTTAATTGATTAACAGTTCTTAAAAGTGATTAAAGAGCACTTGAAGAAACCTCCACAAAACTACATCATTTATAAGTGTAATTCACCTTATAAGTAATTTTATAAGATGGCTACCGTCCCCTTTCAAGACATCGTTTTGTAACTTTCATAAAACCTGATAAAATTTTAAGAAGGTTTTATGACATTCTTCTTCAATGTGAATGTATCTTGAAAATGCTGCCATAAAACGCTCTTAGAACCATTTGGTTTCGAATAAGAGCACATACTCTTGAGAAAGAACATTATGTGAAAAATAAACAAACTGGACAATGGACGCCCATAGGAGAAAGAAAATATAAAATAGTGGATCGTTCAAGCGGAAATTCAATAAAAACCTATCCAATATATTGAATACTCCTTCATCTCAGCCACCAACGACCTTTTTTTCCATCGCTAGATTCCATTGGAATCGCAGCCTACTGAGACTAACTTATCAGAAGGGTCTATGCGTTATGCGTCCTATTTTTTTGTAACGAATCAAATTAAATGATGCAATGTGTCTCCAGTTGTAAACCGAGAATCATAACTCATGATTATTTATTTTATGCCAGTTGTGCAAGTTAAACCTAATGTCCCAGGCAGTGGATTATCGCCATGCGTTATCGTATGTCCACCACCGTTAGGTGGAGGAGGTGGTGCGTTGGAATTGCTCAGTGATCTACTACACAGCGCACTTCATCCGACGTTAGGTTTATAAACCTATAGCTATAGCATATAGATCAAGAGGAAAAT
This sequence comes from Aedes japonicus, assembly GCA_034211315.2. Lineage (NCBI taxonomy): Eukaryota > Metazoa > Arthropoda > Insecta > Diptera > Culicidae > Aedes > Aedes japonicus. Next base: position 31,003 of record JASCZW010016089.1, on the reverse strand, counting down.
CATTTTTCACTTAACTGATGTTTCCGCCTTCCAGGTAATATTAATTATCTGTTATTCTTCCCAAAACCATTGTTAGCATATTCAAGTTAAATTTTCTTTTTGTTTTTGTTTTTTGATCGACTAACGCTGGTGATTAAAAATATTAAATTACAAGCTGTTATTATGACTAAGAACAACAATTATGCATAGACACTTTTGATCTGCACCGTCGCGTTTTCTTTGTTTATGATGTGCCTTCTTCACGCTGATTTTATGGCTATCTTACGAGAGACTTGTTTACCTTGAGCAATTCAAACAAGTTTTATGCATGCGTAACTCATCTTTTTCAAGAGTAGAACAAATAAAGATGAACTTATCGCACTCCTCAAAAAATCTTGTTGGTCTTGTGTAAGAAATACAGGTTTTATTTGCGTTTTATTGTAGTTTTAGATAAAAACCATTGTAAAAATGGATTCCCTCGGAACGGTAGCCATTTTCATAAGTATGCAACAAAACTCTAATTTTTCCAATGGTACGAACAAACAATGCTGTTTAAAATTCATTTTGCAACATAAAATGGATTGTAGACACAATTTATTCAAGATCCAGCAATTTATCAGCCTTGTCACCTAATTGTTGAATTTTCAACTATTTTTTTTATTTTTTAAATAAGTCAATGTTCTAGCAATAATTCAGAGGCGCGTTAAAATTTTCGAACTTTTATGTTATAAAACACCAATAAACTGAATGTCGTATGAAGAATTCATCAATGGCAGGCAAAAAACAGACGCATTTATGTATGGTCAATTTAACAATTAATTTACATACGTATCCACTTTGGAAGAGAATTATAGTAGCTTCCACTCAACTATAAACAAAAAAAATCGTTATTCAGCAAAACGAATTGAAAAATGGAATCTTCGAAGCATATTTGTGACGGACTGGAAGTGTTCTTAAAGAGGAAAATCATAAGACTATTATAACTTGTGGTAGTTTTATCATAGTTTTAAGTATGTCTTGAATGTCATTACAAGTATGTACCGATAAAACTATCAAGTTTTAAGCGAAGCTTGGGAAATAGTCTTGAGAACCTCCTGTAGTATGGGCCTTTTGGAACTTAAGAGGGTTTTATGGCTGTTTTATCGATGTTATGTAGAATATCTAGTTTTATGCGTGGTTTTATCAAATGAGTCTTGAAAACTTCTTCAAGTGTACCTTAAAATTGAATTTATTACTTGGGTCGCCTTGCGTACATACAAACAACTGTCGTATTGAGATCGTCTGAAGCCAAGTTCTAACATATAGTCATTGAAGCGCTCGTTACAGCTACGAGAAACCTGTTTGAGCCCAAACAAGGATTTCAGGAGTTTGCATACGCTACTTCCCTTCCCAAATCCTGGAGGTTGCCGCATATATACAGTTTCCGATAGACATCCATTCAAAAAGGCGTACCGCCATTTGATGAATATGAAGATCCTGTTGAACTGCTACCGCTTTTAATGTACGGACAGTACTCATGCGAACAACTGGTGCGTATGTTTCTTGGTAATCAAAGCCGTGACATTGGGAACATCCCTTCGCTACAAGCCGGGCTTTGTACCTATCGATGCTTCCATCATGCTTAATTTTGAAAACCCACTTACTTGAAATTGCACGATTTCCGCGAGGAATATTTACCAGGTCCCACGTGTGATTTGTTTCCAGCGAACGCAGTTCATCCTCAATTGCTTTTTTCCACTCCAGCCAGTCATTTCTGCGACGCAGCTCTTCAACGTTGTCCGGCAACTCTTCCACATAATTGTCCGCGTTTAGAGCAAACGCCACGTACACTTCGTAGTCTGCAGGACGTTCCGGAAGCTTTCGCTGTCGCACACTTTCGTATTCTTCAGGTGGATCTTTTTCATTGTCACATTCTTCTTCATCTTCACATTCTTCTGCAATCAGTGGTTTAGTTGCATCCGCACTAGCTTTCGGTTGAGGCAAACTATCCGATACTAGATGATCATTTGTATACATCTCCTGATTAAAGGTCTTCTTCACAGGAAGCTCTTCAACTACCACATCCCGGCACATAATCACTTTTCGTTGTTCCGGGTTCCATACGCGATAGCAATTAACGCCGTAACCGACCAGATAACCTATGCGACTCTTGGCATCCAGTTTGGATCTCTTATCCTTCGGAACATGACAAAACACTTTACTTCCGAACACGCGTAATCTCGATACGTTTGGCTTCCGATCGTACCACATTTGACAAGTTGTTTTCGTCACTGTCAAAGCGTTTGTGGGGCTTCGATTAATCACATGAACCGCCGTTTGTACTGCTGTTTTCCGATTCACCAGTCATGGCAGACGACACTTCTATCACTCTGACGTTCAATTCATACAACCGATCTTTGCGGTACGTGGTACATACAATGTTTCCATTTCTGGTGTTTACCATATGTTTATCTACTCGTTTATGCCCTGGTTTCCCACAATCATGACATTTGAAGGGAAATTTTCCGCAAAAGCCGCTCCCGGTACAAGCCCTTTGGCACTTCCAGTATACTGGCGCTTCACGTCCTCACTGAGCAGTCTCGATTTAACAAACTCCATAGAGCACTGCTCAACTGGAAGCGTCCGGGATTAGTACCGGATCCACCGAGCTTTAGTGGAGTTGTACCTTTCGCGCTGTCACTTAACAGTTGATGCGGCTCTAGTGGTCTTTCGAACACTTCTTGTGCCACGTTGTTCGAAGCACGTAGTTCTCTAGCTCGGTTCATGAGCGCATTGCCCACCTCTAATCTACAAGACATTAACTACACTGAAAATTTATTTTCGTTAAGTAGCTTTCATGCGTTTCGTAAACACGGATTTTGTACATAGAACAAATGTATGAAACATTCATAATGCTATTTATTTGGTGAAATACTATCATTACACCTTTTTGTAAAATGCACGAAATGAACTTCGTGATGACCAGCCAATCGCTGTTTCTTTTTTATACCGTACTCATGCATGATGGTGTTTCTGCTGGTATGGGCGGGAATAATTTATCTAACCCAAAATAAAAATTAAAGCGCTGTCGAGAGCTACAACTTCATGCTCATTAATCAAACATGTTCTCAAGAGTCTGCGTGCCCTAGTGAGATCAACCACGGATTCAGCATCAGCACTTTCCAAATATTCAGGTTCGAACACCATGTCATAAACAATAAAATAAACGCTGGACAACTCCACGTGGATGCGCTTTTTTGTCAATTACATTTTTAGTCGATAAAGAAGATCTGTCAGTCCTTCGTGCAACCACCAGAGAGACGTTTCTTTTTAATTTGTGACCAAATATTCGTAGCTCTTTGTATTGTTTTCGTACAATGTACGAATTTTCTTTCTGTGTCCACAAAAGCTTCGTGCCTTTGACAGTTGCGCGTGTGTATTAATTATGTATCTTCATAAAAAGAACAAATCAGTTTTGTTGCAGAAAACAACGAATGAATTTGTGATTGTTACCTTCGAATTTGTAATATAAACTAAAATTAACTTTCAGTGTAGACCGGTAGTCCTCTATGGCCACGAAACATGGACATTGCTAGTGGTAGACAAACGCGTCCTTGGTGTCTTTGAATGGAAGGCGTACAATCTACGGTGTGGTGCAGATGGAAGACGGAACGTGGAGGAGGCAAATGAACTCGAATTGCATCAGTTGCTTGGAGAACCTCCCATCGTACACATAGCTAAAATCGGTCAACTACGATGGGCTGGGCATGTTGTAAGAATGTCGGACGATAGCCCTGTTAAAATGGTTCTCGAAAACGAACCGACGGGTACAAGAAGAAGAGACGCGCAACGAGCAACGTGAGTCGATCAAGTAGCAGGAGACCAGCGGACTCTCCGCAGACAGCGAGGCTGGCGAGGTACAGCTATGGACCGATTACAATGGAGACAACTTCTGTGTGCAGCAGAGGCCACACCGACCTTGGTCTGATTGGTAATATTTCAATTGCAAGCTCACAGACCCCTGATTGTAGCCGAAATTAAGAATGGCCCCGATACTCGTCATATCAACCTAGAGGGAGATACCTAGCTTCCTTTAGTTGTTTGCTCTTCCATCTAGTAACCTTATATTTACCCCCTTGAGTGTAACGATAAAAAAGCGATGCCATCTTAGTTTCTAGTAGCACTTCGAGTAAAACTGTAATGATTTAATTTTCCTTATTTTGAAATGTATTTATAATGGCAGTCTGGAGAGTGGTAAATTTTCAAGCAAAGTAAAGAATGATTTATAAGCGAATTAACTTTGCAATAGAATTCACAACACGTGGGATTTGAGCACTACTTGAATACTTGCAGTAAAAGAAATAACAATTGGGCATGCAGCTTAGCAACACGAACTTCATCGAAACAACAGTCCCAATGGTAGCCTCGAACATACTCGGAGGCATCAAAATCAACCAATCGTCAATCAGCGACTGAATCAAAAACTGGTTTGAAATCTACACTCAGTTGTTTCATTTTAAATATCTAATATAAATCAAAAGCCTCAATGCAGGCATTCTGAGCACCTAAAATCATTAAGTCAATGTGATTCATGAGTAGAGTTAAATTTGTAAACCCCTCTGGCGCTTTGAATTTAAATGTATTGCTGAATCAAAGATACATTCTGATGTGTTCTTGGATATTTCCGGCAATTTATCAGTCCGTCAATCTGTTTGAAAATTCCTTAGTTATTGTTAATTCAGCATACTTCAGATAATACATAACTATACTATTTAACACGTACATAAAATTTAAAATTTTGTTATCTTCATGTGCATATTTATGGTTGATCTTGAAACTTCCTTTATTACATGCCAACAGATCAATCATGCTCTCATTTCCAGCACATCATTGAAATATCCTTTTCCTCACGCTACAACGGCAATACGGCGCTCACTAAGACTTTAAGAGACTTAAATCTTTATTAAACGCACACAAATTGCAACCACAGTGTCGTCGCAGGACAGTTCTGCGTGCTCAAAGTTGAATTGTTTCATGTCATCTTGTGAAAAACAAGTAAAACGTTCTTGACCACAGTTGAATAGCATAAAAAAATATAACAAACCCTTATTGGCATTCAATATGGAAACACTCATCGTCACTCACCCAAGTATGGAGCGTGAAATTAGTCATGTGTAAAATTGTTAACGACAGGACATTATAAAGTCGCACAAAAAAAACCATCACTGTGTTAGGTACACGAATTATACCATACTAGCTAAAGGAAAAGAAATCTAATGCTCTAATACTTTAATCTTTCACTCTTGGCACGATTTTTTACGGTGGCTCACCCATTCAAGTAAACGGTCACACTTAGCTACCCTTAACATAGAGAAGATATTTTCACAACCATACTCATCACTCATCTAGACCACAAACACGTACATACCTTTTCTTAGAACTTTCACATCTTAACGAGCGAAACAGATCACAAACATTTTAATAGGATAACTAAAAAAATTGCATAAGCCAGGAACAAGCAACAAATAACCGCATGTTTTTAGTAAAACAAACAATGATGGATGACACTAAGAACAAAATTGAAATAAAAGGTTAACTTCAAACGGAAACAAAAATAGAACTATTCAAATATTTTATTTTTTGAAAGCAAACAAATAAAAAGAGTGCTATAACAATGAAAAAGGGAAGAAAATACGTTTATATACATAGGTATAGAAAATCAAACACAGAAACGTGTAAAAAGATATAGCAGATATCGAGTAACATAATTCAAAACAGTAAACAAAAAAAACAGCAACAACAACAAAAAACAACAAAAGAATATAGACAAGAAAAAAACCGATCGTGTTACTTTTAAGGTAGACGAGATTTCTTTTAAGAGCATTTTTGTAAAATTTTACTCGAGTACGCGAGACCGATTTTGAGAAACTTAAACCATTTAATACTGGGTAGAGAGCCGAAAAGAGTTTAAGATCCGTACAGCAAATTGAAGCCACAGATGACACACTCGAAACAGAAAGCTCATCCGTTAGTTTTTATTACTGTTATTAACGCTATCATCGCACGTCCGTCGGGTGGTCCGAGAAGCAACGTTGTTTTGGAAGGACAAGTAGGTAATGGGAAGGCTACAGGAAGGCCAATCTGCAGTCGAGACAGTGATGATGATTGATGATGCAAAAAACGAAAACGACTGGGTACTAGGTAATACACACACATACACAACATACGTCGACATTGACATACAGAAGATATTCTACCACCTACCCATCGCAACCGTGCATGAGGGCATGTCTGTCTGACTCAAATTCTTCATCTAGCAGCTCGAAGAACCACTTCCGTCAGTCGTGCGATGCCAACGTATAGGAAGAAGACAAAGAAGAAAACAAAGAACGAAAACTTATTTCCCAGGCCGAAATTGGGCGACAGTTGTGCGAGAGCAGCAACGCAGAAAAAAACGGTATGCGAGCGGAAAAAATGATAAGTGATTTTATTGTAAATGAGAAAATGGAGGAAAAAATGAGTCTAAGAAAAAAGAGGAAAATAAATGAATCTGTAAAGTAAAACTATATGATTGTTTCTGTTTATCCTCCTCGTCCGAAGAATAGTACTCGACAAGGGTCGAGGATGTGTCATTTTTCATTCGAAGCTGGGAACGTTTTTATGTTTTCAAGGATAATGTGACAAGGGGAGGAAGTTATTGTATAGTAAAGCTGGGTGGAGTAGTTGACAGTGAAGGTACTCATAAGTCTGTCAATCCTCAACAAAAGTTTTTTTTGTATTCTGCTAGGTTCCATGTGTCTTCTAAGAAGAGACAGTATCAACACAGTTGAAAGTAAAATAACATTTGTATTACTTATTTGAAATTTGAGAAATTCAACGTTTGCTGACTCGATAGAAATGTTTAAAAGCTGAAGAATAGTTTAAAATGCAATAATGGTCACCACAGTGTATCAAAAACTTTCTTGGTGATCCTGGAGAGTGTTGACTCTTAAGTGGAGTACCTGTAACTATTAAATGCGAAGAAAGATTAGGAATTTCCATTTAATTCCAACTACCTTTATTGCTTATCTTGACAGATACGTGTTTTCATCTACAATGTGCTGACTTCTTCTGTGTACTTGTCGAATATTAGTACACGACACTGAAGAAGACAGCACATTGTAGACGAAAAACGCGTATCTGTCAAGATAAGCAATAAAGGTGGTTGGAATTAAATGGAAACTTAATTTAACTCATTTTCTACTTACTTTCTTAATGTTCAGCTACTTTTAATGTATACTTCTAAAATTGAACAAAGTATGACTTCGGATCCTAAGCCGTTTTTATTTTAAGAAGATTAAACAATTTCAAATCCTATCTTCTTTCTTCTTTTGACAATTTAAATTCATTTTGAAATCAATGTCTACAGCAAAGAAAATACAAACAGAAAACAATTTTGATTTTTAAGAGACGCGGCAAATTTCTATTCGATTAATTCCAAGCCAAACAAGCATATGAACATAATTGCTTGCAATCTTTCATACAGCACACAACATTTTTTGCAATATTCCATACAACAAGCCTGATTCCAACGATATCTGGCTGATATTTATATAAAAGATCCCATTATTTATGTCAAACCTAGGATCTCAATTTAAAGTTTCCTTCAAACTGTTTACTGTATCAGCTCCGAGTACCACGAAGTTAGAGAAAAATGCAAAAAATTCTGGGAAGTCACATTAAGAGGGTTCCACACACCGCAAAATTTAGGTGACGAAGATAATTTATATATTTTTCTCCAATTCCTCCGATTTTTTAAAAATTATATTTGCATTAAAAAAAACTGGACAAAACTTGTCGTATTTTCATGGGTTAACCTTTACCCGCACTGACAGAACTACCCATGCAGCATCAATCATAGTAATCCACGAAAATTTGACAGCTCTATCAGTCGAACTCTAACCGTGATGGCAAAAACAGTGAAGCAACTCCGTTCAGTAGTGTGCGCTTTCAAAGAACGGCACCCTACCACAGGACTAAAGCCGCTGTCATTCACAAACAACAATTGTGAAGCCGAAAACTTGGTGCTGCGTGTGGTGCTAATTTGACAGCTCGATTTTCTTGAAGACTTTATGCAGCAAACACAATGTTCGTCGCAGAAGTTGTCGTGTTTTGCCATGCGCGCAGTGATTCTTAAAACGACAGTATTTTTTCATTGTCTATCAGCCAGGTATTATAATGCTTTACCTTAACTACTGTTACTAGTAGTTTGGTTGAAGAAATAATTTAAAGAAATATAATCCATTGTGAACCAAGCTTAAAATATTCAAATCGTCACTAGCGCCACACCAAAAGTGGCTGGCTTCAAGAACTAACGGTCTCTTCAGTCCTCTGCACCCTGCCGCGTCGAAAACGGACATCGTGAGGCACTTTTTGAACGCCAGATACGCCCGTTCCGGCATCTACAACATCTTGGCATTATTAGACAACAATCAGTCTCGATTGCAGAGTCATCTCAAAACGTAACCGAAAAGCTTTTGGCGGTTCGTGAATGAACAGCGGAAGGAAACCGGTTTACCCTCCACTATGACTGACGGCATAAATGAAGCTGACTCTGTCGCGGATATTGCCAACTTGTTCCGTAATCAGTTCAGTAGTGTCTTCTGTGAGGAAACTCTGGATGCCGAGGGCCTCGAAGCTGCTACTAGCAATGTTCCCCGCTTTTCTGTATTTAGCTCTGCTTTCACTATCCATAGTGATATGGTAGTTTCAGCCGGGAAGCAGATGAAAAATTCAACTGTCAGGGGTCCTGACGGTATTCCTTCAATTGTTCTAAAACGTTGCCTTAACACACTCGCTGCGCCCTTTGCTACGGTTTTCAATTTGACATTGACATCCGGTGTGTTTCCCGAATGCTGGAAAGAGTCGTTTGTTTTTCCAATACACAAAAAGGGATGCAAACGATCCGCTGCCAACTATCGTGGAATTGCTGCACTAAGTGCTGTATCTAAGCTATTCGAACTGATTGTTCTCCAAAGGCTGGTCCATGACTATTCACACACTATTTCTTCTGACCAACATGGTTTTATGCCTAAGCGCTCAACGGCGACCAACCTTACCGTATTTACATCGTTCATCATCCGTGAAATGGAACGCGTTCATCAAGAAGACGCCATATACACAGATCTCTCTGCGGCCTTTGATAAAATGAACCATCAGATTGCAATTTCCAAATACGACAAAATGGGGGTTCACGATCAATTGTTGAACCGGCTCCGCTCATACCTGACTGATAGATCTTTGTCAGTGAAGATTTCAGATTATGCCTCGTCCAGCTTTTCAGTAACATCCGGCGTTCCGTAAGGCAGCCACCTTGCCCCATTCCTCTTCCTGTTATATATGAACGATGTGAATCTGGTCCTCAGATGCCTGAAATTATCCTACGCGGACGACCTAAAACTGTACTACGTCATAAAATGTCCAGAGGACGCCCACTTTCTTCAGCAGGAATTACAAGTGTTCGACGACTGGTGCCGGATCAACAGAATGTCCTTAAATATATTCAAACGCTCGACTATCTCTGTTGGCCGAAAACGTGCGATGTATCTCCTTGACTACATCTTTACGAGGAGTGCGTTTGAAACGTGAGCCTACAGTCAAGGATCTCGGAGTAATGCTAGACACCAAACTGTCATTCGAGAACCATATTGCCTATATAGTTTCTAAAGCCTCGTCGCAGCTAGCGATTCATCTTCCGCTTCGCAAAAAACTTCAAAGATGTTTATTGTCTGAAGGCACTATACTGCTCTTTGGTTAATCCTTTTTTGGAGTACTGCGCTGTCGTTTGGTCCCCTTTCTACCAAAATGTAGTCCAGAGGATCGAAGTCGTTCAGCGGACGTTTATACGCTTTGCTTTACGACATTTTCGTTGGCAAGACCGTCGCAGATTGCCAAGCTACGAAAGCCGGTGTAAGCTCATTAAGCTGGAATTGTTGGAAGGGAGGCGTATGGTGGCCAAAGCGTGTTTCGTTGGTGACCTTTCTCAGGGAAACACCGACTGTTCCACTTTACTTAGTCTCTTGAACATCAACACTCGAGGACGAAACCTACGTTTACAATCATTCTTCATTAACCAGCACTTAAGGACCAACTACGGCAAACACGAACCTGTGCTGAGCATGGCTCGTGTCTTCAACAGCTATTATAACGTTTTTAATTTTAATCTATCCCGTGAGGTTAATAAGCGTTGTTGCCGAAGATGAATGTGTTAATTGTTGTATGTAATTCAATTTTATCTTATTGTCTTTGGGATAAACATTTTTTATCTGTTGACGAATCAATTATAAATAAATCAGTGCATCGAAAGAAACGACGACGGCCCTGAGCGACAAGAAGCTCCAAAGGATGCTGAAGAGGAAGATCGAGGGGAAAGTGGCTATATTGTGGCGTGCGTTGAAACATTGAAAAAGTACTTGGCAAACATGAACATAAATGTCAGCAAGCGGAAGTCGCGTCCACTGGTTTCGGAGTTGCAGGCAATGACGCAACTCGATTTTCCCGGCGAATCGCGACGTGGCGGTGGTGATGGACGACGAGACCTATCTCACCCTGGATGGCAATGACTGGCAGGGCACTTCGTATTTTACTTCCCCCCACAAAGGAAGTGAACTTCGAGGTGAAGTTCATTTCACACACCAAGTTTCCTTAGAAGGAGCTGCTGTGGCTGACAATCAGCGAGAAGCGAATGTCAAAGCCACTCTTCTTTCGCTCCGGACTGGCCGTGAACGGGGAAATTAATAGTACGAAATGCCTGCCGGAAGTTGCCTCGTACATCAAAAAATACTCGGAGCGATCGTTGGAGGAGATGGATGGGCTAAATATCGACGTGGTACACAAGTCGGCGAACCCACCCAACGTCCCCTAGCTGCGTCCCATTGAAAACTTCTGGGCCAACCTGAAGCGTAAGATCTACTCCAACAATGTTGTCGCGAAAACTGAGGAGGAATTGATAGATAAAACGAAGAAAGTACTCAAAAACATACCCACACGCATGTTTTTGTCTGCCATGGTGAATGTTACGGTTAACTGCCGGAAGGCCGCTTGCAAGAGCGTAGATTTTTTTACTAGCTTAAATAACTACCTTCAATGGGAAATTTATCAAAAGCAATTAACTGTCTGAGCTTTTTTTACCATCCGAAAAAAGTCAATTTTTTTATGCAAACGTGAATGACTATACATCTATCACTTTCACTTAAAAAAACAATTTAAAAACATTTTTGAACGTATTAGTAGACGTATTAAATTTAGGATTGGAGGGATAGGTCTAATCTTATGTAAAAATAAATCTAGAAATCAAGTAAAGTTGCTTTCCCGCACGGGTTGGTGAACGAAGATAATGCTGATTTCACTCCACATCCCAATATTTTTAAATTAGGCCGTTTAGCTTTGCTTGTTAGGGTACAGGTAGTTGCATCCGCCGTACGATTTGTTAAAGAAAGATATTGCTGATTTTACCCCACTTGCCTCGTATTTCCGAATCATTTCCATTTATCTATGCTAGATGGCGATTGCAGTAGTCCAAATAAGCCTAAAATTATGTAAAATGTTCCTACAAATTGAACGGAGGTGATTGCATTCACCGCACGGGTCGTCTAACGAAGGTTTTGCTGATCCCCTGTATATTCAAATTATTAAACATCGTTTCTCTAGCCTAGGTTGGTGAACGAAGATATTACTGATTTTACTCCGTTTTCCTATGTTTACAATATGCCCGTCAGCTGAATTTTTAGCCCTTTCCTTCGGATTCCCCGGAATGTTTTACATACATAATGCTATTGTTCACTAATTTCAGGTTACTTGAAGCTTTAATATTGAATTCTTTCGCAATTCATGTACATTTTTCCATTTTGGAATTGAGTCGCTGCAGATGTACACACTAATATTAAGATTTCCTAAAATTAGGTTTTAATTTGACCAATAATTGCGTTTTGGTAGCACAAGTATCAGCATAATTTATAGACAGATTACGTTTTATTTTACTTATTTGTTTAGTAAAATGGATTAATAAATCTAATCATTAGTTAACCTAAATATGGTTTAAAATGCTAACTTGGGGCTGCATGCAATTCCGGTAAAAAGAAACTTAAAAAATAAGTAATAATTAACGGTTTTGTTTTCTTTCCAACACTACCGAATTGATGGCACTACATGTTTAGCAGTAACTTCAGTATGTGCACTTTTGTGGGTTTTTGGTATTTTTTTAGCGACTTCTCCATATTTTTGTCTTAGCGTGTTGTGCTCCACCCTCTGATAGATTGTTCAGACTTTAAATCCCAATCCAGACCATAACTTATATTCTCATTCCAGTTGAAAACCAGAATAAGTCTCAACCAACAATGTGGATTTCTTCTATGACTAACTTAAAGTTTGAAGTACACAACGGATGAAAAATCCATTGTTGGGAATGATACAATTTAGGGTACAATGTTCAACCAAACAGTTAGATGAATGATGAAAACTAGATAAAAATCTGCCAGGACAGTAGTTTTTTACCTCGCCGCAAAGAAAGTGTGTTCCTGGATCAATGACAGCCATTTACACCAAAAAACAAGAATATAACGGTATAGTATTCCATTTGCGGATGTGGAAATATAAAGGGTGATACGGTCAAAATTTGGTCAAGGGAAAACGCGTGTAAATCGGTGAAATCGTTTATTTAAAAAATCAAATTAAATTTCTTTTTCAAGTTCAATTAGTATAAAATTCAGGAAAAATATTCAGTTAGGCTTCCGCTTTTCCAAATCCGAATTGCCGGGCCTTACGCTTGACCCCTGCCATCAGATTTTGTACAGCCACCTTGTCCACCTTCTTCGCCGCAGAAAGCCAGTTTGCCTTGAACTGCTGCTCGTCCTTAGCAGTTTTTTTGGTCTTCTTTAGGTTCCGCTTGACAATAGCCCAGTATTTCTCAATTGGGCGGAGCTTCCGGCGTGTTGGGAGGGTTCTTGTCCTTGGGAACCACCTGCACGTTGTTGGCGGCGTACCACTCCATTGCCTTTTTACCGTAATGGCAAGATGCCAAATCCGGGCCAAAACAGTACGGAACAACCGTAAGTTTATTCAGGAAAGGCAGCAGACGTTTATTCAAACACTCTTTCACGTAAATTTCTTGGTTGACAGTCCCGGAAGCTATGAAAATGCTGCTTTTCAAGCCACAGGTACAGATGGCTTGCCAAACCAGATATTTCTTTGCGAACTTTGACAGTTTCGTGTGCTTGAAAATATCTTCTACCTTTCCCCTTCCTTTTGCCGTATAAAACTCCTGTCCCGGAAGCTGCTTGTAGTCGGCTTTGACGTAGGTTTCGTCGTCCATTACCACGCAGTCAAACTTCGTCAGCATCGTCGTGTACAGCCTCCGGGATCGCGCTTTGGCCGTCGTATTTTGTTTATCATCGCGATTTGGAGTCACTACCTTCTTGTAAGTCGATAGTCCGGCTCGTTTTTTTGGCTCGATGCACGGTTGTGAGACGATACACCCAGCTTATTTGCGGCATCTCGGAGAGATAGGTTAGGGTTTCGCTTGAAACTACCGGCAACTCTCTTTGTCGTCTCAGCGGCTTCCGGTTTTCGATTTCCCCCCGATCCAGACTTCCTGGCTGTCGACAAACGTTCCCCAAACACTTTAATTACATTTGTAACGGTTGATTTGGCAACTTTTAGCGATTTTGCCAACTTTGCGTGCGAGTAGCTCGGATTTTCGCGATGCGCGAGCAAAATTTTGATACGCTGCTCTTCTTGCTTGGACGGCATTTTGACAACTGAAGAGTGAATTCCAAAATCAAAATAAAAGCAACATTCTACACACACACACCTTCAAAATGAGGGGTGTTCAGGTTTTTTAAATGCAAAATTGAAAGAAATACCTCAAGTTGATATTGACCAAATTTTGACCGTATCGCCCTTTATCTCGATTACGATTAACGCAATGAATGGTCAAATCTACGTGAAGGTGTATCTGCATAAAAAATTGCTTCCCTTACTCAAACAACACAACAAGCCTACAATCTTCTGGCCTGATCTTGCTTCCTCCTGGTTAGTGCGAGTTTTTTCGTGAAGTCCCTGTAACGAGAAAATGAAAAGTTTAGTAATTTCCATTTAATTCCAACTCCATTTATTGCTTATCCTGCCAGATACGCGTATTCCGCAAACAATGCGCAGACTTCTTCAGTGTCGCGTACTCGACTAGTACACGACACTGAAGTTGTGACACGTTGTTAACGAAATACGCGAATCTGTTAGAATAAGCAATAAAGATAGTAGAAATGAATAAATAATCTTTCTTCTCATATTCTCGTTTCAGAGGATAGTGTTGAAAAATTTATGAACAATTGACCTGAAGTGGTAAACTAATAGAAAAAAGCACGGTGCAAAAGCTTATATAGAAGTGTTGAGGAAAACATTAGAGAACTAGAATATTTTAATAGGTCGGGCGTTTTGGATTGGAAATTGATTACAAAAAAACATTTCAGCGTCAGGTAGATGAGTCTACCGTAAAGAAAATGCAACTCCTAATTACCCACCCTGGCTTAGAGGTCTCAGGACGAGTTCCGTCCGTACTCAAAAGGCGGTAAAGCGGTTCTGTACTTCGAAAAGCTATACTTAACAACAGGGGAAAAAGTCTCAACACATCAACAAGAGGCTTGTGGGGTTAGTAAGATGTGATACAATGGGTGGGGTCCTCACCCTATACTTTCTGAACTGATTGGTATAAGTGCTGAAAACGTGAAACGGGGGAACACCACCCCCACTTCGGTTCTGCGGGGCTCTGCAGAATGTCAGGGGGGTATTCTCACCAGCTGCGAAAGGCGTCGCTGCATGACGGGGTCATGTCTTCAGTATGATTACGCCGTGCGTCTTAGGATAATCGAGTTACATCAAGTCTTGGCATGGAAGGCAGCGAAATACACCACGCTGATGTGGTCGGTACTTCTGGTCTGTGCAAGCTTTTAGCCATTCTTTAGTATCGATCGACAGGCAGGTGGTACTCAGGGGACGTTTTATCTGTGAACGTGAAGTGAGGTTATCGTTTAGTCCGAACAACGAGGCTTACACGTAGAAATCGGCCGAACACTCTAAATCTGACGTTCCAGCTGTCCGATCCGGAGGGTGCACCCTTGTTTGAATATTTAATATTACAAATATTCAAAAAGAATTCAATCGCCGAATCTTTTGTTCATAACACGATTATGTCCCGAAGTCTACCTTGTTGGAATTTGTGATCATGACCATTCGGAAAGATCTTTCCGCATTCTGCAAAGCGTTTGTCATTTGAACTCTTCCTTTTGACTTTCTAAGAAGACAGGATTCAGAGACTAGAAACACAAGTCGCTTAGGTAAAGTATTGATCGCATTAAAAATGCGACTATTTTAGGATGGATGGTGAACAATAACGGAAGAAGATATTTTAACAAACCAAGCGGCATTTCAGTCATTAAAAATTGAAAACTTCACAAAAATACTTCCACTCCCTGCCGCGCTGCCTTGCGGCAGTTAATCGGAGCTTTAACTATAGGTAAAAACAAAAAGCTTGCAGGCATATTCACCTTTTTGATCCAACCATCCATCTTTTCTACCACGAAATTGTTTGAATATACTCTCTTCTTATAATTGATCCTAAACTTCTTAATTGGGCGGTGCTGAGCATGTTGGGAGGATTGGCATGCTTCGCCGTGAAGATCTCGTTGACCAGAATCTTCAGCCGTTTTTTTTGGGTTTCCACAGGTTCTCCGACACGGCTGGCTTGAACTAACGCACGGAATGAAGTGGTCACCTAGGCGTCCGTCTTTCGTTTGAGCTTCTGTTGAACCCTCCGGTCGACCAAGCTTCCACCGGAACCAGGCTTCAACTCGATGGACTATCCCTTCTCCAGAAGTACCATGTTCTAGTAGATATCTCCGTGATCGTGTCTGGCTGACATAAATTGGGCCACAATGGGCGACTTTTTTAGGTCTGGATGGAGCAGGCGGTTCGAACAAGCTATAGATCGAAGCTGTTTCACTGTTCTCACGAAAGCTGCCCTAAACAGACTGATGGAGCTGTCAAATGTTCACAGTATTTAGGTTACTCGTATATATTGACTACTGACTGGTCTGCCGCCTGGTGGTCGGTAATTGCATGGAAAATTGGAACATTTGATCGTTCATTTTTAATGAACGCATTAAATATGCATAATAGGGAAGGGAGTAATATTATTTTTAATTTAGATCTTATTTTTCTGCCCCCAAGAGCAATTACTTGGGGGCAGGGTACTTGATGTGGGAGCTATAATGATACTTGGTATTGTTTTAATAGGAAACTTCTGTTATGGTTAGCCATAGCAATAGGGTCTCACAACCTTTCGTTTCCAGGGTCTTTTTTTTTTCTTAACATAATTAGTTAATGCAACACAGTTAAGGTTAAGAGGACATAGAGTAGGGAACGGCTTTATCAAGGGTGATTGTTTTAATGATTACTAGTAAGTCGGTCTAAAACTCCTACATTTTCTTTATCTATTGGGCTAATGATTCAACGTAAAAGTCATAACTGATTACCAATTAATTACTTTAATTTCGAAGATTTAAAATCCATTAACTAGAAAACCATCAGTTTCCTACCTGCTGAAGAAGTTCGCTCAAATTTTGCCTTCATGTATTTTGCATTTGTTTGCATGAACCGGAGGGAATGCCTTCATCAGCTCCTTCTCACATCTAGGCTTGTTGGCAGACAAAATTGACGTTCCCAACCAATCGGGAACTGGTCTATTTCATTTTGCCTTTGCACACATGCACGGAATCACGCTCATACAATATTGTTAATTTATGTACAAACTGTGCAGCTGAAAAAAACATTGTTTTGATCGGAAAGCAAACCGACATGCTTTTAATAAGTTCCTGCAATTGAGAACTTTATTCCATGACTATGAAATTATCTGAGTCTAATGCTCTTTTCTGAAGATATTTTTCGATAGATCAGAACAAAGCAGAGGGATTAACGTCTAAATATTGGCAGTTCTAATTATAGATTATATACAGCTTCATCAAATGTCCTAGGTGCTGAATAAACTGCTTATAACCCCTCCTGCACCCTGCAAAGAAAATTTTATTAAGGCGGGTCATTTAAAAAGGCTTTATTTTCGTGTTCAAGTGCAAGTTCAAGTACCAATGCGGCCATAGCAGGAACCTTTGGCATGCTTTGGATTTCCTTCGTAATCTTGTCAGTTTTCTTTTTCCGGCTTGGTGGTCCCGACGGGGGTCTCGGTTTTACAATAAACGTGGACAAACGCAGAGTAACAGAGTAACACTAGGGCCTCCATTGTAATGGCCGTGGTTATGAATGTCCGTGAAAGTGTACAAGTCGTGCGTGCACGCTCACTTCGGTTCCCTAATGCCATAAAAGAACTTGACTAGGTTCTAGAAATAAGGACTGTGGATGAAAACTTGGTACGTGGAACAGCAAGCCGCTCTGCTTCCCGGGCTACGATAGGCTAATCTAAGACGCGCTTCAACCACGGAGCTTCGAAGTCTGCAGTAGTACTGCAGCAACTTTGCCTGCCAGAACAGAAGGTATGGAAAAGTGACCATTGAGTGGCTACTTCCTTCTAGCACGAACGTTGTTCACACGAAGGGAAACCCGATGACAAAAAAAGATCGCGCAGTTGAAAGTGTGCAACGTGTACCTACAAGGAACTATTCATAAACCACTTAGACTTTTGTGGAGGGGGGGTGGTTGACCAAAGTCTAAGTTCCATACAAAATTTCAAAAAAATGCATGTAGTAAAGTCTACGAGGGGGGAGGGAGTGTCTGAGATTTTCAAAAATGAGTCCACGTGGTTTATGAATAGGCCTCAACAAGACATTGAAATCGTCGTCTGTGACTTGAACGTCCATGGAGGACGGGAGACAATGTACTGACGCATGATCGGGTAAAACTGCCTGCATACCGTTTCGAGCGACATTGTGGCCTCAACGGTAAATTATTTTCTAATATTTTGAACGTGCACACCTAAAGTGGTGCGAACATAGTTTCGAACCACTATTGAGTTACAGTACGCTCATAACCATCAACGGTGTTCAACACTCGTTGAAGTCGGATGCGGTGACAAAACATGGAACTTCTACGAGATGACGGAGTAACCCAAAGTTACGCGCAACATCTTGGAGCAGCTTTATTAACGGAATGAAGTGTTTGGCGCAGCTGGTCTTGAAGATACCCGGAGCGATATTCAAACCATTGGTGGCATTAGGTACGTCCGCCCCGAATCTGAAAAATGACTGGTGTGACAGTGATAGCAAGTAGTAAGTGGAAGAGAAAAATGTAGCAAGGGCAAGAATGTTGCAGCACCGCAGAGCGTACGTAGAACATAACAGATATGCACGGAACCTGGCAGATTAAATAAGCTAGAATTCCAGATAAACTGACACGATTGCTCAGGCCAACGATGAATAGTAAGATTTGCGTCGTACCAGTTTTCTCTCTTCCTATAGAATCTATAAAAGGGTCGCCGCATGGTGATGACCTTTCTTGTTCGCTGTTTAACATTCCTTTGAAAGGTATGGGTCGGAAAGAGGAGATTGACACGAGTGCTTCAATTTTCAGGTAGTTCCTCCAAATCTTCGGTTTCGCCGACGACATTGATATCATCTCAGGCAACTCTGATACCATGGCAGAAACGTACATCAGACTAAAAGTCGAAGGCTGCAAGACTAGCCTTGTCATAAATGCACTAAAAACAAAGTACACGGCAGCAAAATTTTCACTAGAAAATAAGGTTGTCTCCCTTCCCAAGCTCAGATTGACGGGAATGAAATTGACATGGTAGACGAATTCCTGTATCTTGGCTCATCGGCAACTACCGATAACACGACACGAGCAGAGAGGCACAGAGACGCATTATAGCTGGAAACCGTGTGCATTCGGGACTCCGAAGGCCGCTTCGATAAAACAGAGTTTTACAAACTTCAAAGTTTACCATCTTTAATGACATTGATTCGACTGGTAGCCTTCCACGGCCCCAAAACATGGATAATGATCGTGGTGATCTAACGCGTACTTGGTGTCTTTTAACGGAAAATGCTGCGTGTGATCGTCGGTGAAGTGCAGATGGACGACAAAACTTGAAGAAGGTGAACTACGAATTGCTGGAAGAACTTAAGTGGAGTGGAGCTGAATCGGTGAACAACCCTCGTGTGATTTCCATTATTGGATGGAATTTTAGCTATCTGAGTGATGGATTAAAACAGCCATTTAACGTGTACAGAATCACTATATTTACATTTGTCTCTAGTAATAACATCGTTGGCGATCTGGGGTTACAAAATTCTGTAATACTTCATGATGCATCACCTACTGCTTTAATTTTAAATTTATCCACAATCAGTTGATCTTGCACTGGAAACCTGCTTGAGTGAGATCTATTCGTATAATCGAAAGCATGAAATCCCTGTTTTATTTATTTGTTGATTTTTTTTTCAATATTTTCAAAGCAGCGATGATAAATAAATTCTTAACGAATGACCATTCTGATTTTGGTTTCATTTTAGCGTGCCCTTAACACGAACACCAAAATTGTTCAGGATGTAAACACTGGGTGTAGGTTTGCTTAAATACAAATGATGCTGGGCTGTGGATGACTTGTGATTGTTAGGCGCCACTAAACGAAAATGACATTCCAGTACATCGATGATGATGACTAACTATTTCAAGAAATAATATTTTTTGAACTGGTACTATACTTAATGCAAAGTGGAACAATGTAATTGCATTACATCCGATGAAAAGAATGATTAACTGAATCAGCAACTAAAAATTGTGTGGCCTAGATCTAAAAATTTCAACCTAACTGGACAACACAGTATCAGCTTTTTCTGTGCCTTTTTATTTTTGATGGTTAAATAAAAACTCATTAATTCTAAATAGGAATCATTCAACGACACTTCAACAGAAGTATCTATTTATACAAAAAAATAAACACTGTGGCATCAGATTCAAATTTCCATTTCGGATTTACAGATGGGTTACGACAATGTCCTCTTCCAGTTCATCCTTTTCGTCATCATCCTCAATTTCTTTACGTTCTGCATCCGTCTGCTGCTGCTTGGGCGTTTCATCCAACTTCTTGAGGCGACGTTCCTGAAATGAAGAAACGATATATTTGATTAATTATGAAACACTGATGTTGGGTAAGCTTTGATTTTGTCTTTTCTAATAAGCTGCCGAATTCATAGTTCCATAATAATACATAGTGGTTACTTTGTTTTAGTTCGTTTTATCAAAGATTTAAAAGTAGAATTTGAAATAAAAAGCTGAACAGTGGCTTGTGCTCTGCTGGGAGACGCATAATTGTCCGATGTTAAAAGTCATCGAGAAAAAGCCAACTCATATTGTTCCATTTGAATCTTGAGCACATTTGTCCCATTTAAACAAATATTACTCGCAGTGGGACAATGATTAGTCCATATATCAGGTTGGAAAAGTTCACTTATAGTTTCTTCAAATTTTATATAAATAACAAGTCTTGTATAAATAATAAAATAAAAGTACATAAAGTGTCAAGTTTCTTTCTTAACGTTTCAAGTTTTTGCTTGCACAATTAGCTTATTTCTTTCAACTGTTTACCATACACTTAGATCCACAACAACTCCTCGCAAGCAAGGACTTCGTTCTCTTTCTCGTGCCTTCAACAACACTCGTGCCTTCAATTCACTGAGCCCACGGGATGCCACAAAAAAGGTCAACTGTTCTCACCAGTACATCTACAAAACATTGACATGAGTCGGAATAAAGTGCCGAAAAAAGACAAGAGCCACAAAATAAACTGAAAACCCTATTTAACTGCTGAAATGGTTGATAAAAAATTATTCCGGAAAATGTTTTGATCAGGACGCCGAACGTTATTACCCTTAATATATTAATAGAGATTCCTTCCATAGATAGTTCTACTGCATCTCCGAACATAAAATATAAGTTTAAACAAAACTTTGGACAGCAAGTGATGCTGTACATTGCTGTATTTCTAAGCAATGGTTCAAGCCCTCTGGATTGGCTATCAATCAAAATGTGTACCGGAATGAATGTTTGAAAAAAGTGTTGATCCCGTTTCTACAAAAACATCGTGTAGATGGATTATACGTGTTTTGACCGGATGAAGCGTCATTGCATTACGCCAAAAAACAAACTCGTGCATATAAATTCGATCCTATTTGTATCCAAAAACCACAACCCGACAAATCTGCACACTTAGAAATTATGAATTTCACACGAGACCTAATCCATGTTTGTAAATAGTCCGGGAACGTAGATTCGAGGAATGTAATAGTCGGGGAACGTAAAGAAAGATTTTGTGTAAAATTATGTCTCCTGAAACTGAAACATACGTAATTCGACAAAAGATGTGTTCGGTTGAATTTATTTTCTCATCTCTTTCAACACATTCTTATGCGCTAAAGGACGCTTGTGTCGGTCTCAGGGACAGAAATTTACACGAAATTTCGGTAGTGTGTGCCCCAGTGTCGCCCAATCGATGATTTTTTCGAGATTTTGAGCTCCTCTGTACACAAAACTGTTGAAGAACCACGAATGGCAAACAGTTGATTGTAAGAATCAAGTATTGCATTTGCAAAGTTGACATAAAGGCCGAACAACGCTCCTGTTCCGAGATCAAACAGTTTTCAAATGTTCACTTTTTTTTCAACAATAGAAAATGTATCTTAAATTTCAATAAATCAGATCATTTTCAAGTATGTTTGTCTTTTTTTTTGACAGCTTGAGACATAAATTTCAAAGTTTTAGTTGCCACCCGTTAAATGCACTTCCACAATTATTAATTGGGAGCATTTGATGCCAGGTACAAATTTTTGCAATAGTTTAGGGGCAAGTACAATCACACCCTATCCCAGAGTGTCGAGAAATTTTCATTACGTAAAAATTCCTAGCGTCGTACGAAAGCCTAGTTCTGGCAACTCCGCCAGTACTTCGCGACCGTAAACTACTACAGAAGCTTAAGAGGTAGACCGAGGGCAATGTGGTCCTATCGTTCAGTGCCTTTTTCCTAGAGGTTGATGGAACCGGCCAAATGTTTAAGAAGTACCTGGGCAATATGGACATTGTTTTGTGGTAGAATCAGACAAGGCCAGCCGTGTCTGAGCAGCAAGGCTGAATCTACTGGTGAAAAACATCTTTCCGGTGAAACACGACGTCGTGGTCATAATGGATGCTGCAGACCAACTTGACGCTGGACGACAGCGGTTTGCAGAGGACGGGGTACTTAACGTCCCCCACCAAGGAAGTAAGTGTTCACGACATATATGTTCCCACAACATTTTTTCCGAAAAGTTCCCTTTGTGGCTGACGATTAGCAAGAAGGGAATCTCCATGTTGCATTTCTTACCTTCGGGCCTAACTGACGATCGGGGAGATATTCATTACTAAGTGCCGGCTGGAAGTTGCCGCCTTCATCAAGAAGTATCACGAGAAGGATAATAAGATCTTTAGACCGGATATGACCTCGGCCAATTATTCCAAGCACATGAGCCAGCTGAAAATCAACGTTGTGCCATTTACCGCCATTCCTCTCCCAGCTGCAATTGATTCCAACCCCCAGCTGCAACTGGTAGAAAATGTTTTGACAAACCTCGAACGGAGAATATATTCCAATCCCTAGCAACATACTTGTTGCACATCAGTTTCATTACCGTTACTGTGACCTAACTAAATCACAATCAAGATGTATTGCCTAGATCGTGGCGAAGAAATCCGTCATCATGGGACACCGAACAAACTGTCAAAAAGTACATCCAGGGCATGGGCATCGTCATGCGCAAGCGCACGTCACCTCCGCAGAAAATCACCTAGAAGCTGCAGCTGAAGACAGTGATTAGGGAGAATTTCCCGACGATGTGTGGTGTGTTGATGGTGATGGACGATAAGTCATATCTGATCTAAGATGGTAACGAGAGGCACGGAACTGGATATTCCAAGTCCCCACCAAGGAGGTGACCAGCAAAATCAAGTACATCTCCCATACTAAGTTTCCGGAGAAAGCTCCCTGAGACTGACCGCCAAAGAGAAAAGGATGTCGCCGCCACTGTTATTTTCCCCCACAACTACATCCAAAAAGCCTCTAGAAGATCCTGACCAACAAACAGAGAATCCAATCGACCATGTTCTTATCGAAGATAAAAATTGTCATTGTAATTCGCACCTACCGTAGTGCTAATATAGACTCGAATGACTACCTAGTTGCAGTATTTATAAGCTCAAAACTTTCGACGGTGTACAACATGTAACAAATTTGGAAGCCGCAACCAAATATTGAGCTACTACAAAAAACTGGAGTTGCCCAGGAATACGTGTAACAGCTGGAAGCAGCTCTACAAACGGAGAAGTAGCTTGGCGCAGCTACTCCTGAAGATGGCTAGAGAGTTATTAGAACCACCATTGTTAGAACTGCAATAGACTGCTTTGACGCCAAATGCAGCACGGCTGACAACGTACGAAACCGAATGTGGAACGGTACAGACAGGCACGGACCAGGCCAAACTCTATTCTTCGATAGAAAAAAACGCCAAATAGTGGAACGAGATCGCGAAGCAATGGATGATTCACGCAAATTCTACACGAAATTGAACAGCTCGCACAAGCGCGACGTACCGCAAGCCGATATGTGCAGAGACATGAGAGTCCTTCTCATAGATGAGTGTTATGTGATGCATTGCATTGGGTAATAATCAAGATTTGAGAGGAAGAGTATCTACCGGAGGATTGAATGAACGGTATCGTGTGTAACATCTATAAAAAGGAAGACAAGCTGCAACTATCGTTCAATCACGCTTCAGAGGGCAGCCTACAAGATGCTCTCCCAAATTCGAAGTCACCGTCTGTCACCAATTGCAAAGGAGTTTGTGGGGTAGTTTCAAGCAGGATTCATCGGTGCCCGCACTACTACGGACTAGATTTTGTAGAAATTCCGTAAGTATACATACCCACACATTGTTTTTTCATCGATTTTGTATCAGTTTACGACACAATCGATCGAGACAGATTATGCGCGATTAAGGATTTTCAGAAAAATTGACGTGGTTGATCAAAGCAACTCTGGATCGAACGATGTGTTTCGTTTGCGTCTCATTGACGCTTTTGAGTCCTTTCGAATCTCGGAGAAAGTTACGGCAGCTAAATAGATGGTCATGTTTGCTATTTAATATTCATTGGAGGATGTTATTTGAAGAATAGGGATAGACACTAGTGGTACGATTTTCAGAAAGTCTATTCAACTTTTTGGCTGTACCAACGACGTTGATATCGTATTACGAAGTTCATAGGGACCACCGATAACGACACCAGCAGAATGGAGATTCAAAGGCATATTATGTCGAACAACCGTGCTTACTCTGGATCAATAAGTACGAACAAAATTCACCGAATTACACATTTGTCCGTCTACTAGATATTAATTAGATCGATAGTCCTCTTCGACCACAAAATGTGGATATGGTTCGTGGCGGGATCTACTGAAGAACGAGGTCAACTTTTCCATACGAAATTTCGGAGGAGGACGCTGAATGGTATGAAGTGCGTTCTGTAGTTGCGGTAAACTGAATTTATTTTCAGCAATATGAACAGAAAGGGCTACAGGACAATAATGTCCTTCAAACACTTCTTCTTTCATTCTAACAATATTAACCACAAATCAAGATTATTTTCCAACAGGACAATGCATCGATCCACAAAAGTGCTGAGATCATGAAATGGCTCAAGAACAACAAAATCGATGTTTTTCCTAATCATTCCCCTAAATGCAATCCGATCGAAAATTTGCGCCAGATCTATGCCATCAACAAACGTCACTTCAACGAGCTAAAAACTTCCATCACAACGGCTTGGTATTCTGTTAAGCCGAATATAATTAAAACGCTGATCAACAGTAACCTAAACGTGGTCAGTCACAAATAAGAATGAAGGTCCAATCAAATATCTAAGATAAAAAATAATTTTTGTTCATTTGAATCTATTCAGCCACGAGAATAGTTTTGAAGTTAGGCTTATTTGTTTTGACGACTTTGTTTTCTATACTGGGATACAATTTTGAAAAAACCTAATGCGACCGTCACGAAAATCGGTCAAGCTTTGAGCGTTATTATCTCAGTCGATTCTCCAAACATTTTCAAAATGTTTGCCTCAGTTGATCGGATATATGTTTACGCTGAAAACTATTGATTTTCAACATTAAACTATTAAAACTTACGCAAATATAAGGTGAAGTCTTATAATTTCGTTTTGCAGAGTAAATTTACTACATGCCAAGTATGTTCCCATCACAGACTTCATATGTAAGTATTCAGCATATTCAGCAATGAACGATATAAAATGGTAACACCTTTTGCATAATTCACTCGGCAGCCTTGGAGCTGCTCAGAGCGGATATGAGTCAGCATTGTATTGGCAGCTGGTGGTGACAAGTACCCTGAAGGGTGCTCTGGTGAGCAATCATTGCACAATGGTTCGAGAGCAGCCTACTTACCTAAAGTGGTTATTAGGATATTTATTTTACAATTTTACATTTTTACAATTGAATCTCACATTAAAAAAAAAGTATATCTTTGATCAAATCCGCAACATTCATGGCATGGAAGAAAACACAAATGCAGCTAGAATCTTTTTAAAGGTTCTACAAACGATGGGATTTTTGCGAAATTTCGGAAACAGTTTAAGCTTAAATTCAATAAAGCTTTGAGAAAACTTTGAGTGAAATTTGATTCATGGTTAGAGAAGTGTATTACTTTAAACGGATCAAGCTCAATGAATAAAGGTGGAAGACCAGGGTTATCATTTGCAGTAAGGCCTATGCGGACAAAAAGGGAGAAAAAGGAGAAACTTCGCGAGATTCATTCCCACAAGAACTTTGCGTTCGCGGCTGAAATTAGCATGCGTTCTACTATAAAAATAGACGTAACTAAAGCAATCAAGTTGGTGGCTGAACCAAGCCATGAATCAGAAGCAATATCTTCAGAGAAAGCAATAACAATCATTGTACAGGCTGAATTGAGCAAGCGATCGTATCAAAAAATCCGAGAGCCAGAGAAGGATCGTTATCCTTCATACGACAAAGTGGTGCAGGCCAATAAAAAATACTACCCTCAAGAAGATGCATTTGAGGTCAATGAAAAAGGGGTACGCTTTAAATTGCAAGCACTGTTAGACAAAACATCTTATAGGTTAATTTTGAGTCTTTGCGATCATGTTGCTCAATGCCGAAAAGGTTCAAGAGCGCAGCAATAAAATAATCAAATCATATCGCAACGATCATCATCGTAAACCATCATCAAGAACCGAAGGGTGTACATAGTTTGCTGAAGCTGTTACAGACGAATCATGACACCGCCAGCAAACGGTTGATCCATTATTTGACTCAGACTCTGAATAGACACATTTCTTTAAAGGAACATTTTTATTTTTATTAGTTTTTAATATTAAAAATATGGAATTTACTTATAAATGATTGAAATAAAATTGACGATACGGTCTGAGAGTAGAATAAATGTCATTTGCTAAACCATGAAATTTTAAATTATAAACATAATATCTGGATAAAAGTACACCAAATTTTTAATAGAAACTCTAATTGATCCACCTAGCGGTGATGATGTCTTTCTCCCGTCTTTTGACGGTTGCGAAGCAATTAAGAAAAATCTAAAATAGCAACAGATCGCAACTTGTTGCAACAAATCGGATGGGATAAGAGCTGTTTTTGTGGAGCGATCGTATAGCAAAAAAGCTGAAAAAATACAGTGCATATCAATATTGATTGCTTCAAAATTGTATGAGCTGCGTAAAACTACAATTAACTATTTTAATACATGTATACGATCAGTTTTAATGAAAGTTTAAGGTTTTGGCCAACTTTTGTTCCGGATCAAACCACTGTGATTGGTCAGTCAGCAGATGGCTCTTACGCCTTTGGCTAGGCAGCCATGGTTATGCAGTCGGTTAACCAAGCCAGTGGTGAATTTGTATTCAGCTGGTTGGCGCGACCACCAGCAGAATAAAGGTGATCTAATTGGCAGCCATGTTTCGGTAAGGCTGTTGAGTGGTATGCATGGAATAAGCCAGCCACTATCATCAACGCTAATGTGTGCAGAAAATACGTTAACTAGCAACATTAGCGTGACCATTTATTAGTTATTAGCAGTTAATTGGTTTCAATTATCTGCTAACAGCTGTTGCAAATATGGCGCTAGTATTGCTGGCTAATGAATTGTCGCATATTACTAAAAATGTGACTGGGTCATATGACAGATCAAAAGATCAAACAAGGACCCTTTATAATCCGTCCACTTAAGGATGACCAATTTGATTTTTCCAGCAAAAGATTTTGTTTGGATTGGAATATATCTATCATACCGTTCCAAATTCTTGTCGATTGGGAGCCAGCAGTGACTAAAAAAAGTTTCAGCTTTTCCTTCGCCGAATAGCATAATTTCAAGCACGACTCGGAAATTCAAACGGTCTCTATATTATTCCGAACGTCAAACGTAAAGCAAGCTTATGCTAAGAGCAGCATACCAAAACAAATTTTTATAACATTACTAACACATTACTATGTAGCCCTACGTCACCTTTGCGTACAACCTCATTGGGCTGTTTTTAGTAGTTTTTGACAGGTCAAAAATCAGTTAACGATACGATCCATTTTACATGTAAGTTTAGTTTGCAAGCTATCGTTTTAAATGCTTAAAATTGCATAAAATTCGAACAATTACTACGAAAAGGATGGTTTCCTAAATTTTCTTGACGCAGAGTATTACTAGAGGGTCAAAATGCTCACAGGGGTCTCCCACTCCTTGTGACCTGATCTGGAAGTTTTGAAAGTCGGAAAACTTATTACTTACCTTGGCCATTTGTCGGATTTCCACAATAGCATAGCCTACCATGCCAAGCGATAGAACCGCCAAGAGAACATAGAGCTTCATTCTTGCGCACAACTGTGTAGAGTAAGCGTAAGCGATGACGAAACCAGCAGACTCCCACAAACGATAGTTAGAGAACGCAGCTTCCTTGTTTCGTCGGAAAAGAGCTCCATAAATACCTTGAAATAATAAAAAAAAAAAGTTAAATGTTTTCAACAACGAATACAATTAACGTAGCTGAATACCGTTAATTTGGGTTTGCCACACAGCATCTCAACACCCCACAGACCAGAAATGGCGAAAAATACAATTGCATGATCCGGGTGAGGCTTCCAGAAGAGACAGTAGAGAATAACTCCTCCATGGACGAGGGCTCCTACAAAGTATTGAGTTAATTTCTTCGTTTAATCTTATACTCGTTAACTATATTACCCATCAAGATAATCGGAATACGACCAATGTACTTCATGATCCGATCCGAAGATGATTGAACAAGTTGCATTAACTACACCAAAGCAAATCACTAACATAACCGATTTGGTGAATTCCAGAAACTACATGACACATAGGCCTGAGTAAATTCAGCACCAATGAAGGCTTGCTCCATACCGATGAACACCGTAATCAGAATCAGCAGCTGCTGGTTGGCCTTCTTGAGCTGCTTAAACGTAGCCGATAGTAGCTGTACACCAGAGACTTCAATAGCTGAGACTGAACCACGTCGCCTTTCACCATACCTTGGGACGAGAAAGGAAATATTAAAATTAAAAAATCATGTTTCGGTGACAATCCTTCGAAAACATACCGAGACAGAGGATCCATGAACAGTGCAATAATAATGACTGCTGCAACGATGCAAGACAGATAGATAGCCGAGATTTCGTAGATTTCATTGTCTGGTGGTCGTTGAAGGTTGGCATTGTCGTCGGTTTCCACTACGCAAAAGTTGGCACCACATTTGGTCAATGCAAGATCATTGAAAGCCGTATCGTTATCACTGTGCACTGAAGATCCACCATGAGCCCCGCTGGAAAGAACTAGAAACAATAGGTTCTGATTAAAACTACCGCCTGGTTGTGTGCAATGAATCAAATCTACCCAAGCTAGAGATCAAATTTCCCCACAATTCCGCCGTTTGCCAGGCCAGGAAGAAGAATCCGAAGAATCGCACGATGATAGCTTCCACTGATTGCTCTGTCAGCTTAGCATAAACCTGTCCCAGTTGGGTCAGGTATGTGGCTTTACTGGCCCACATAGGGGCTGCACCCAGACCGACCAGTATGCCAGCAGGAACCAGCGTGTAGAATGTGGGATAAAACTGTGCGGCAATGTATGGAGCATAGCACAGCATGCTCACACACAGAGTCCATTTGACCGTTAGTTTCCTAATCACCAGAGTGGGCAGGAAAATGCAGGACACCACCAGCGCAGCATAGATCGCGCTAAGCGACACTGTTCCCAATCCATCTTTAGCGTTGATCGACGATTGCAGGTTTGCCGTTCCCTGTTGAAAACGAACGGTACATTGTATGAGATTCACATTGGACGATGATCGAAAAAAGAGTGACTTACTTGAAAGGCCGTAAATTGCACCATAAAAGCAAACGATACTGTGGTGATGTTTTTCAAAAATGCGCCATTTTTCACTGGTATTTACGGTGACTTTATCTCGCAACGAAACGCTGTCGTTCTGGGAAGGAAAATAGTTAGAAACTCAATAAAATCGCTTCATATAAACACAAACCTTGTCTGGATCGAATCCCCCGTGCATTTTGGATCGGGTATTCTATTACATCTGAAAAATTTAGAAAAGATTTTTTATGAAATAATTTGAAATTTTTGATAAAAATCAAGAAGTAGCTGCTACAGTGAAAATTTATGAACTAGAGAAAATTTGACGATCATAGTGTACGGCAGCCTGCAATTCGAAAAAAAATGTGAAATTTAAGAGAACATGACGCCCCTAATTGTTAAAGGGAACTGCAATTTCACAAAAGGCAGCATCTTTTCAAATTTGTACTACTTCAATCGCCTGCGGTTCCTACACACATCCGACCAAACATCTACATATATCACCCAGTGCATCAGTCCGTGATGGTGGGGCAGATCACGCGAGAATTTTTCTCAATGAAAATCCATGCTCGCCATATCATACAAGTGATTGCAGCGATATGGAAATTCGTTCATGTTCGACGCTTCATACTGCCTGCTGCACTCTTTTTCCATGACCGCCGCTCTGGCAGGCTGCCTGAATTTGCTGATTTACATTGCACTGTCAATGTGATAGATGTATTGTCTCCGCGTATCATGTATAATTAGTATTTCCGGGCGTACATAAGCAATACACGTGATAACCGATACGCGGTAATGTTCCCAACATGTCGCTGTTCATGTGTTTCATTCAGTTGTTGCACACTTAGGTACGGGGTGGTGAAAAAAAACATCGTGGGACAAACTTTTGTTTATGACAAAATAATGGAACCGCGCGTCTTAAACGACGATGACGCGTAACTGGCATTTGCGACAGGCGTTCGGGTGTATGGGGAAATTATTGCTTGTGATTCCGGGCAATTTGTACCAGGTGCTGGAGAAGTCGTAAGCTTAGCAGGAAGTTTGACGCGAGCTTTAACGGCATCATTTTCTGCTACTGCAGAGAACTAATGCGGATTTCGTTTTTGTTTTTTATTAATATCACTGTTTATAACCACATAAATATCACTGATAGCTTTGAAAACAGTAGGGGTAGCATCAATGCCGTTAAATATCGAGAAGAAGTCAATCGATTACACGAGACCAACAATAGAGTACAAGCTAAGAGAGAAATTTCATGATTTGCAGAAATAGCTCAGTCAAATAAAAATCTAAAGGAATTTGACAAGATTCAGAAGTTGTAATGAGCTTTCGTTAAAGGAAGAGTTCAGTCATCGTGGTAAACTCAGATAAACCATTACGGTTTGTTCAAAAATATATTCAATTCTTGTCGGTTTCTGCATAACATTTTCAATTCTTGCCGGTTTCTGCATATAATTGACGGACCAACACATGTCTGAAGCATTTTTCGTCTTCCTGTTCGATTTCTAAATCGATAGATTTGATTACGAATATTTCAGCAGCATTCCCAGCTATAA
>JASCZW010016088.1:0-19327 GCA_034211315.2 Aedes japonicus | reverse complement strand
CACATCACGCAACCTCTTTTTTCAGAGTCCATCCTTTGAGGTGTAAATTTTTTTGATTTTGTTCGATTTACTTCAACAAAGTTCCTGAAATCAACTCAAACTTTTCGTAATAGCTGATTGCAAAACTGGAATTAAGCATATATTTAGTTTCAACTAACAAAAAGCCTTAATTACTTAGTAATTTAGTTTTCAAACCCGTCTCTGTATACCTCTTACGGATGGGCACTCGTTGATAATTCCGTACTATGTTGGGATTCCTATTTGCATATAGTTGTCAAGTAATGGTCATAGATTATAATTCAATATATGTTTTTTTCAACAGCTAAAGCTAAGCACAGAAAAAAATAATTCAACTTACTGTATATTATCTACTATTTCAACGGTCTCGATCGACCGTTTTTGAATCGTAATCTAGACACACACCTAACAGAGAAAATTTTGGTTAATTTCAATTAGAAATCGGTTGCAAATTCACTCCAACTCACTTCTCTTCCGTATAGAAACCTAACCAACTTTTAATGTCGAACAATGAAGCTCAATCGACCTCACCACTAATGTAGTATTTCAGTGCAAACCAATCTAGCATTGGCGCACTCCGAAACCTTCCACACCACATTTGCTCATTCTTACACGCTGGTTTTGACTCCGATGCTGACAGCGCCCAATCGTTTTCCACCACCCATTGTCTGCAAGCCGTGATCAGAAGAACAACAAAGTGCTCGCGACATCACTTTGCGACAGGACTGCGTTGCCGTTTATATGGTTTCGACCGCAACAGCCCTTAACATGAATTACTTGAGATATGCTCGATTGGCTCCGCCAAGTGACAGTTCAAATTGGCTCCCGTCGTTGTATCCGCCAGACTCCGCGAATCTCAGCGACTACAGTTCCTACCACCAGAAGCGCTGCCCAAACGCAATGTGGTCGGAAACGGAACGGAAACGGCAAGTTTGACAGTTGTCGTAAATGGCGTCGATTTATCCAATCGGAATCAACGGAAACACTGCGTAGGAGCCTTGAGTGTTGAGAAAGTCAAGTAAGCCATGAAATTCAAGGAAGAGAAACAAAATGCATTATCCCATCAATCGTTATGGCGCACTGAAGTGCTTTTTCATTCGTGAGAGAAAGTTTCTTTCTCCACCACGTGCTGATCCAAGAAAACGTTGTAAAACCTTCAGTGAAACACTGCAAGCAGCAAAGAAGCAGGTAGAAAAGAAAACAAGCAAGCAATGGCCAGAAGATATTGGTCCTCGCATCCAGCAGTGAGCCCATCGTCGTTTCTGAATCCAGCCGAACTCTGAATACGTTCACGGAAATTATAGACTCATTTCAATTTGTTTTCCAATCATGCAGGTATGTTGGATTTATCCACTCACTAATGAAGTTAATCCAGTAAACAAAATGAAAATCGGCCTTGAAACTAACTAGAAACGAAGAAAAATCAGGTAGTTTTTCAGGGATTTCACTACCATTATTGCTAATCTTATCTGTCAAGGGAAGGTCCATTAATTATGTCACGTGGTAGGGTGGAGGGGGTATTTGGGAAAACGTGACGGTCCATACAAAAAATTGAAGGTCCATAAAAACGTGGGGTTAAAAGTCACTTTTGCGTGACGTAATTAATGGACGTTCCTCAAGATAAGCAATAAAGATAGTTGGAATTAAATGGAGCTACTAATTTTCTCCTCAGTTCTAGTCACAGGTATTCCATTAAACAGCTCACACTTTCTAGGGTTCTTGAAAATCTAGTTCACGTTTTCAGAATTTTAACTCAAAACACATGAACTAGTTCGCAATTACGTGATTTAGTTCACGGCAATTTCGGACACTTTTCTTTCAGTGTAGATTTTGAAGTATTTCAAACGTTTGAAACGATTCACTTGAATGACTTTATTTCTGTGGCACAACATGTTAACATTCTTGTTTCATTCAGTAAACTGAGTGCAAGTACGCCAACGCATGTTGTGCGAACTGCAGCAAAATCCGAATATATCGAGCAACCCGTCAAGAAACCAAAATCACCGAAAAGTACAGTTTTTCGTGATTGCAAATCATTTGACCAGCGCTGATCGTGGGATCGGAAGGTTGGAAGTTGGAACGAATCGAAAAGTATGCTCGAAAAATGGACAATATGAAAGCTGCCATTATTCTATGCAAATGTGGTCGCAAAGTTGGGAAGTCAAAATCATACGAACACTCAAAAAATCGTCACGCTGTTTTCACGCGAAACGCACGTAATTTTCGTCCACTGCCAAACCAGTAATACACATTTGAATTACGTAAGTTCCACGTGATTTCCACGTAACCACATTCTATGTGAAAATCACATAAATGTTACGTGATTTTTCACGTACAATTCACTGGCACGTAATGTTCACCTGGTTTTACTGAAGAAGATTTGGTTACGTGTGCATGCGAACGTTACGTAAAATTTCACGTGGAAATAACGTGAGGATTTTTTGGAGTGTACAAAAGTGAAGCAGAGGCAAGCACTGAAGACGTACAAAGTGAAGAAGGTGCCCATCAATGAGGACAAGTAACATTTCACTACAAAAGTGCTATGGACTTACACCATTTTTTTCTTTAATCATAATGGACGACGAAACGACGATTCTGGATTTTATACCGCGATCCAAAGAAACGCTGCTGCAGCATTTAGCTGTGATCGAAGATCTCAAAACTCTCGTCTCTACCGGTATATCAATAATGACGTGTACGAGAAAGAATGTTCGTAAAGCGGTTGCTACCGTTTATCAGAAGTTATGACTCGTCCAGCTCTGTTTTGGCCTGATTTGGTCTCTTGTCACTATGCGAAATCCGTCCTGGAATGGTATAAGGTACAAGAGGTCAAATACGTGGCAAAATAAGCCAATCCACTAAATCAGTCCAGAACTTCGCCCAATAGAGAAGTAATGGGCTCTAGTTACGCGGACACTTTTCGAAACTAAGAAGGAAGCAAATGGTACCGATGAGGATAGTCACGGCGGGTGTATCTGAGGATACCGTATGGAACCTGATGGCGAATGATGATTCGAGAGTTTTACAGAAAGAAAGAATAACATCCTAATCAACTTCTCTAATGTACACAGATAAAAAGAAACATTCAATTTTCAGTGTTATCTAATGCACATAAAAGGGAATGCTAGATTTGGCAGAAAATTATAGGATATTTCATGTAAATTTAAGCCAGATAACGCCTGAATCATGCCTATTGTATGCAAGATTGCAAACATTGTTGAATGCAAACATTGTTTACGTTTCCTCGGCTTGCAATTAAACGAAGCGAAATTCTTACACGCTTGTTAAAATTAATTATTTTTTTCTGTGTAGATATAACTCTATTATTGTGAAATATACAATCGGTTTTGTTGAATTATGTGTAATTTTGTTTAGCTGCTCCACACGCTTTTCCGTACGTGTGTCTTTTGGAATATGCATACTTTTCAGTATCGTATCGAGTATCAAAAGCTTGTTTTAAGGATACCCATATAATCAATTTGACTCTTTAATGATGCCGTCAGGAAATTATTTACTTTTCAGAGAAATCTATCGCAATTAGAGATGGTTATCAGAGCTACGATTCCTTTCGTTATTTGAATCTACTCTCAGCTCTAATTATTGTCCAGTCTACCAGATGTTGGACAAACCAGTTTCGATGCACCACCAGCTGTCTCTCCATGCATTCAAAATTGGCTCACTTTAACTAAACTGGCTCCCAAAGAGGGCAGTCAACAGATAACAGCTATACATTTCCACTCGATATGCTACTTCATTTAGCAGCTTGTTTCCTGCCACAATCAACAATTAATTTGAAACGACTTAAACCAAATTACACCACATAAATCAGTTTACTACCCGACGACTCAACTAAGAGCAGCGTTGAAAAGCATGATCCTACCTCTTTTCTCTCCCTTCGAAATTTGGTCTGGTCACCAGAGAGCAAAAGATTCCAACTTGCTTTTCATCCCGGAAAAACTCCCCTTCGTAATATCAACTTCGCAGTCGCCTTTTTCCGCCACGTTTACGCATCAGCAAATAACTGATGAAGCTCATGAGATACATTCGATTCGGATGAGTGCTAGAGTCATCCGAAGTCAGTTTGTTCATTTGATCCTTTGAGTTTTTTTTTTTGCCAGAGCTGTCAACTCCTTCCGAAGAAACTGACAATAATTAGAGAACCCTCCCGGCGGCAAGACTCGAAATCTCGTTTCGAATATTGACGGTTGAATTGTTCCCACTTCTAGATATTCTGTTGGCTGATAATAATAAACAAAAATAAATTTATTTTATTGCTTGATCTCTTATCACGATTGCAGAACATCACGATTCGGCATTACGGGGAATGGGCCAGGCAAGGACGACGCATCTCAATGAAACCTAATGAAGTGGACTGTTTTTGCCTCGCTTGGCTGATTGGTTCAGGCTATAGGGTGGGTGGCCGAATGACATTACAGTCCCATTTATGATGGCGCATGGTGACTGGAGCTGAAATGCCACATCTAAAGTAGGTACATTGACTTTTTGCTCTGGCAGCGATGAAGATGAATCTCCGGGATCGATTGAATCGCTGTTGTTACGAAACAAAAACCGTAGATTGGAAGACAAGGCGCCCTGTATCCTGATGGCATGACGGTCTATTTTGCATCTTTTCGTTCCACAGTTGGTTCGGTGATATGGATTAGATCGCCGTCGAAAGATACGGACCATGCTGTTATTGAATGCCGCCTCGGTTCACTGCACGCGAACAAACTGCTTCTGATTAAAGGATCGTTGGAGAAATTCTTCCGTTTGATTCCAGTGATTATTCATTGGAGGAAAAAGTGCCGGGCAAATATGAGTTACGTTAATTTCAGTGTCATAAGAACAAATGTCTTTGAGTTCTTTCTCACCGCACCATCGCAAACTTTTCACAGAAACTATGAACTAATTAACTAATTAACTTCAAGAGAAGAATGGCCTGGGAGGGAGAAACTAGTGATCCCCAGAGTACAGAGATATGCGGAAGCGGCCATGTTAAGCCATTCGAGCAGCGAGAACTGTCAAAAAACGAGCATGTTCACTGTTTGCTGAAATGTTTCGATTGCTAAGTATTGAAATGGAGTTAAAATAAATGGTTTATATCTATTACGCTTCAAAAATCAAAATGAATCATTCACATTCTGCTGAACTCGTGGTGTAAAAATAACATAATATTTTATTATTATCTGTGTTCGATAATGTTGCTTGTGTTGCTGAAATGAAAATTTGTCGGAATTTGTATAGAAGGCCATTTTTCATTTTAGTCAATTCATTTCAATGGTGCCGTGTTGTCAGTATTTTGAAGAGAATTCTGCTTCAGTATTTAATTCTGTCTGTTTGTTTGTCAACATTAGGAATCATCAGAAGTCAACATTAGGAATCACCTACATACTCATTCAAGCCTGCAATAGTAATCATCAGAGTATTCGGAAAGTCACTAGTCGTCCATACGACAGTTTCCGGCCAACCTCACTTCCAGTCTTGTCTCGATTTTGTAATGTACATATACGGTGAAACATTGGTGTACACCAACAATATTCAAGCTTATGTTGATGCAATTCGATGATTTAACACCTCTGCGGTCTGTGCAAAACTTTCAATACACATCATAGTTCATAGTTTTTAAAATATACAATAAACAAACTACTTGTACGTTATAAATGTTATCAATAAAAGCTGACAACGACGAAGTCACGCACAAAGCTGTAACATTTTACTCTGCGGAAGTGTTAGCAGCTTTTATAAACAAAACGAACACCGTTGCCAAACCGTCGGATTAAATTTCCGCATATCTCTGTACTCTGAGGATCACTAGGAGAAACCAGGGGCCTGGCAACCCTATCCTTGTTACTAGCGTTTGACAGTATGCAACATATCACGGGCCTTATTTGAATAAGGCCCGTCTGACGTTTTTTCCTACGGGCACGAGTGGCAGTATTGTTAACAAATAATGAATCTTTTGATGTTTGGATGTTAGAGATTTTGGTTAAAGCAAAATAACTTGGGAGAAACAGACTCAAAAAATGCGATTGTCAAGTGGAGCCAGATTCGAGTTGTCACAAACTGTCAAATGAAGTCAAGAGAATCAAATATCAGTCAATAAAAAGTATTGATATTGTATATCAAATATTTTTCTGCTTGAAAATAATTTGAACTAAAAAAAATTCGTGTTTCCATTGCTGAATAGAAAGGAAATTTGCAACTGTGTTGAGTGTGAGGCATATTTTTCCATTAATTTGACCAATTTCTTTTAATGCCTAGATATATTTATTCTTGTACCAAAGTCATAACTATACGAGAAGAAAATCTGTAAATGTTGCTTAGCGTCTTGTTAAATGTAGCGATTACTTAATAACTAGTAAAAATAAACTTGATCATATTGATCATGCAATACATTTTAAACTGTAAATTTTAATTTACAAAAAGATTTTTATAATGGAAACGCGAAGAAAACTATCGTCAGAGCAAATATATTTAGGTCAATTCAAACGTAAACTTATGTTTGTTCTGGCCACAAGCATGTGTTAATTTTTTTTCAAATGTATTTTTTGCTAAAATGAGCGTAGTAATTATTATTGTTTTGTTGTTTTTGATGATTATATTGATTGCAATTTTATTATATTAATATCCAACTAATGATTTTTTGTATGATGAATATTAATGTTAATAATTTAATAATTAATTTGATTGTTATGATAATCATAAATATAATTGGGTGATTAATTTTAATATGCGTATTGTTTTATTTTATTAATTATTCTTTTGTGTTATCATATGCGATTTTTGGTTGCTATATATTTATATTAATTATAATAATGAAAATAAATATTTTATAACAAGGTTTAGTTGGAGTATGATGTAACATGATAGTAATGATTATGATAACTGTTATGATAACTTTAATAATTCTTTTAAATATTTTAAACTGTTATGATTATAATTAAAAAATATATAATTATTTTGATTAAAAAAATATAATTATCATTTAATTTATCCATATGATCTAAAAATGATGATTTTATGTAAATGTTGCTTATGATTTTGATCTAAATTTAATTGATTTGATTACGGTTATTATGATAATGATTATAAGGTTACATTGATTGTTATGTTAATGCAGCTTTTAAATCGATTTAATGGTTATTTTTTACTATCATTATATTATTATATAAATATCATTCAGACCATTTTATTATTATAACTAGGTATCATAAACATTGTTTTTATAATAGTTTGAATTAAAATTATAATGTAAACCTTTATTTTTATAAAAGTAACAATCATATGAAAAACGTTAATTATAACAATTATACAATTGTAACAACAATAATAATATGATTTGCATTATAATTATTACTCAAATTAAAATACAAACAATGATTTTCACAAAAATGATGGAAATTATGAAAATTATGAAGTCAATCCTGATAATTATAATAATTATTATTAATTTAAAGTTAGTATTTACAAAGTAAAGTATAACACTATGTCTGAAAAACGTGATCAAAATAAATGTTATTATAATTTTTATGTTGGCTTAGCATATTATAATTATTATGATTGAAACTAATATTTGTAAAGAAGTTATGATGATAAGTATTACGATTATTATTATTATATCTATTTTTAGCCCGGGAGTTGGAAGGTGAGAGCTCTGTTGAGTTCCAGTGACCCATTTCAGAATGCCTGGTTACTCACGTCCATTCCGAGGTCACTTTCACTTACAACCAGCCCCGCATAGACAAAATACAAACATCAAATAGAAATTTGTATTCTGCAAACACTTCCATCATCAAATCATATCGTTTTGAGGATGGCACGTACTTAGTAGTATCATTCAAATATAGTTAAAATCGGACAGATCTCACCGGAAATTGTTGCTGATGTTCAGTCTTCATTTGGACGGCCACTCTGTGATGCTAAAGGATGCATTTATGTCTCTACAGGAGAAGCTCTCTGCTATTCGGCAATTATTTCCACATCATCCTTTTCGCGTGGAACAACACGAATATATGTAGTACTTTTATACCCAGGTGGCTGCGATTTAGCTTAGAGCTGTTCATCAAAAAAGCTGATTCGTTCCCGACGACTTCTTAATGCGCATCAAATTCCATTTCATCTATCTCGTCTTCAGATGGCATTCATTCGGGCCTCATTGCAACTATGTTCACGTAGTTGTGATCTTGAAGCGCCAGTGAAGAGTAGAGAGGACGTGATTCATAGAAATCCATCATTGTATAGCGGCTAGCCTTCTGAAGGCAACAGAAGTGCATCAATTGATGGAATGGCATTTTTTATTTGCATGATTATTGTAGAGGAAACACGCTTTTTCAAAATAAACCTACAAAATCTTAATTAAAGCAGATTATGTTATTATAATCTAATACCTGTAAAAAAAACTAATATTTACGCAAAAGACTCGCGAATTTAATGTTATTTCGTTTCTCTGAGCCTATCTGACTGAATTCTATTTACTTGGATTTCGTAATTCCATATATAGAAAAATGCAAAAAACGTAACCCCAGATAGTTCTTGCTGTCTCGGCCACAGTATTTATCTTTATGACGGTTAATTTAGTATTCTCCCGTACGCGGAGTAACAATCTATGATTATGTTGTTTAAGAAGGAAATAATTGCTCATCACCATGAGGCCCCAGGAGGCTGGCAAAATTGGTATCCACCTCTAGGGAGCCTCATGGTGACGGGCAATTATTTCGTTCTTAACAACATAGTATTTTACTTTACGATTCATGTTGAACAACTTTGAAACGCCTACGACAGCTGCAAAAAGTAAAACGAGCAAAAGTTAACTGATTTGTGGATGAATATTTCCTGACAGCATGAAGTCATGCGACGGTAACACATAAACATTAGAGACACGCCAAACAAAAACTACTAATTTACACAACAGTTTTCTTGATTATGTTAGTGTGTTGAAAATTGTCATGTCCAATATCGATACTAATTCGACACATTTCTAGACAAAATAGTCAATAGGTCGAAAGTAACATTTGTAAACAATGACCTCTTGCGTATTTTTCTGGGACCTGCTTGCTCCCACAACCAAAATAGCAACAGAAACAGATAGAATGAGTTATTACCTTCCCATCGGTAGTAGATATAGATGTAAGCAACCTGGCATTTCCAGAAAATTTACGTTTTAAGTCATTGTTTACAATTGTTCCTTTCGACCTTTTGACGATTTTGTCTAGATTTTATGAGTAGTAATTGTTTCTCCCTCCCAGGGAATGACCACTATCCAAATTTCCAATTTCAAACTGACTTCGGATGACACATCATGTTCCACTCAGGATCCCCGCTTGCTTCGATAAAATACGCAAATCCGCTCTCTAATGGAGCAACATATTTGTTTACGACTGGATGGTGAAATGCTGCAATCCAGTCCCTTTTACGACCTGTTTATGCGAATTAACGAAACTGCAATAAACAGTTCCAAATTACACTCCACACATCGTCCTTTAGGGTTGCCGTGCAACGATGCGAAACGATTTCGGCAGCATTTATGGAAATTGTTCTGCATATTAGTAGGAATAATCTGCATCTGCCGTGGCTCGGTGCCGGGATGAGCGAACGAAGAGGGTTGTCGAAAGTTTTCCCGAAGTCAAATTATTTCGGAGGGGGGAGAGATCACTCAAGTCGTTCTGCAGGATTATGGATTGCACTTTTTCACTGCGAAATTTAATCAGAATAATTGAATTG
The DNA here is from genome assembly GCA_034211315.2 of Aedes japonicus. Taxonomy (NCBI): domain Eukaryota; kingdom Metazoa; phylum Arthropoda; class Insecta; order Diptera; family Culicidae; genus Aedes; species Aedes japonicus. Next base: position 9,589 of record JASCZW010016088.1, on the reverse strand, counting down.
CGCCATAAAATAAAAATCTGCACTAGTCTGCTTAAAACGGGATCGGAAGCACGCAATTTCTCCCAAACGATTTCGTACATTTAATTAATAATAATTATGGTTCTGCGGACGAGTTTCGACAGCATCATAATCGACCTAGGCCTCGGCCTCGGCAAAGTACTGGAGCGGGAGGAAGGGATTAACGTCCCTCTGCCGATCCAAACGGTTCCACACTTTTCGGCAAGACCCAACCGAACTATAAATCTCGGCTCGCGACAGCAAAGGAGTACTATTCAATTAGTATGATTGTAATGAAAATTTATGAATCAATTTGCTCTCGATTTCTTTTCATGCACACTCGGAAATGGTGCCGATATGGAGAAATAAATTTATTTAATAAAAATACACTTACGCACGTCCGGGATGGTTAGGATGGGTGCTGCGTTGTCCAGCTCTCCGGGGCGGATGGGTCGAAGGTCCTGGAAGAGAGAAAGCGAGGGATAACGATGACAATGATTCGACTTTGTGAATTGCGTACATTATTTATGGCAAAGAGGGCAATTCTTTTGTGCGAGCTGTCTCTATATACCATGGCCGGGATCACCGAGCTTCGGAGGCACCCATGGAATAGTGAAATTTCAGCACTTCATTTGATGGTTCGAGAACGAAAAAAAAAAAATATACAACCATAACTAAATATGTATACCGAATGTTGATACGTTTTTATTGCCCTTCTCATCGATAATGTTGTTGGTGCTGTTATAATTTATTTTGGATGAAGGGGATTCGCTTTCTGAGCCTCAGAAGGATTGTATTGGAAAGCGATAAATTAGCGTTCCGGCAGTAGACAACACGATGACACACCGGAAGACACGTGTCAGAAGTTCATGGATTTTATTGACGCAAAACAGAGATTTCTGAACAATGGAGGAAGTATGGGAAATATGTAGCGGGCTGCTGGTGGCTTGTCAGAAGAGATTTAAGGTTGTTTGAAACGTATATTTTTGATTGGAAATGGAAATGCCTGAGAAGTTTTCAACACTTCCGGTACAGTGAATTCATTCAAGTTTCAATGACATCCACACGAGGATTAATGCTTTCTTCAGAATGAGAAAAACAGGTGATTTTATGAACAAGTTGTATTTTCGTGTTTTGAATAAATACCATGAACAGTATTTGCAATAATGTTTGTTATAAAAACTGATTATAGCCATTTTTTTTGCACTGATCATATTGTCGTGGACTGATTATACGATTTACGATCAACAATCGTAGCAACCCTATTGTTTACAGTACAACATTACAGCGGTATCAGTTGATTTGCACCTGTCAATCAAATACTCTGGATGGTTTGTTCATAAAAACTATACTGTGTACAGTACAGTACATATACAGTACATATACACTGTTCATATACAGTAGGATTCCAATCCAATGTATGTATGGGAAAAATTTGGCCATTGAATTTCTAAAACAACTAGTGGACAGAAGCAGGACAGACAATTTGAAAATTAATTTGAAAATTCGTGTGAATTCAGGTGAAAATTATGATAAAAAAACAGAACCCTTGCCGTAAAATGATGGTTTAATTGGATTGGACAAACAGTATACTACAAGCTTGTGACCTTGCTTTAAAGGTTTAAGCGGAAATAATCTGATAAGATAGACCAACAAAAATCATAAATAATATAAAATATGTTTGACATGATATATTGAATGATATGCCATGCCATCGATCACGATCTGAAGTGTACTGGCATGACCTGAAATGATCTGACATGTACTTAAATGACTGAAAAAAAAAACATTATACAGAACAAAACAAGAAAACAAATCTGCTATTAAAATTGTTTTCAACTTATAGGGTTGCAAATAAATGGCAGGAACGAGCGAAAAAGTGGAAGTCGAATGCGTCCTATTGGAAAAGGAAGTTTGCCGCTCTTTGTAAGGACACTTTGGTGAAAAAACTCAAGACAGTTTTTCGGAAACATCAAATGGATCTCGTCTTAGGAAACGTGAAGGAAGTGAGAAAATGGTCCAACGAATCACTTGTCGAAGGTTTACAAACGAGATTTGCTTGCGGACGTGGGTATGATAAGGTGCGTCAATTGCCATACGTTGCGTTACCAAGCTACAGCTGCTTATTAGGAAAGATAAAATCGCTACATTTTGACACAGGTAAAACAATGCACGGAACTATTTTATTATCTGCCAAGTTTAAGCTGAAAGATTTTTATTTCATCTAACAGCCTGGTCATACACAGCAAAAAAATCGTGATATCCACAGACGTAACTTCTAGGATGTAAAACAGTTTGAACGGAATCGCACTCAACTACATCAAGTTTCAGAGAATAATACATTAAATATGTGATTGTATGTGGGTCTTCCCTTAGCTCAATCGGTAAAGGCGGAGCTACAAAGCAACACCATGCTGGAGGGGGCTGGGTTCGATTCCCGGTCTGGTCTAGGAATTGAAAAATGTTTTCTGACAACTCTACAGTATTTGAAAGTACAATAGTTGTAGATTAGGGAACAATAGTAATGATTATTACAATACATACAATACAATACAAACTGTATTCACAAAAACTGTTTATTTCAAGCTCATACAGCTAGGCTCAATCTGATCAAAGTTACCCCGCTGATCAAAGATACCGCGGGTTACGGTACATAACTTTTTCAACCTCGATAATGTGCATCTAAATGAATGTAAAATCACAAAAAAAAAATTCTGTATAGTCACCTTAAAAGTATTTATTATATTGTGATATGAAAACCTTGAGTAGAACATATGTAAGATAATCCAACAGGGATCGTAAATGATTTATTGTAGAAACTTTATTTGACCAGACAAATAAAATAAATAGTGAAATTATTTTGCGCACACGAGGAACTCAATGCGTTCTTTTCTATCTTTATAGACGCGATTTCTTACGACTTATTGGTTGTTTTACATGAAAACCGAATAGTTTTCAGCTCAAATTTCCAGATAATCACCCGTTCATTTACATTATTTGATTGGACTCATGTTGTCAAAAAATTTCAGGAATCTTGCACGAAGTTTTTAAATTATTGAAACACAAAGTTAATTCGATGAGTGGAAAAGAGCTGGACTGTGGATTGATATTAGACGAGATGAGCATCGACGAAGCTATGGAGTATTGCACAAACAATCAAAAGTATTTCGGGACAACAACTTTGCCGCCAAGCGACGAACTGGCTACACATGCTTTGGTGTTCATGTTGGCTGGAGTTCATGTTCGTTGGAAGCAAATCGTCGCTTATGAATTCACCGGAAATTCAATTCCCAAGGGCTGCCTCAATTCCGTTGCTGATGAAATAATATCGAAGGCAGATTGAATTGGTCTAAAAACACACTTCGTTACTTCTGATTGTGGAGCCTCCAATAAGGCAATGTGGAGTGACTACGGCGTAAGTACGAAGAAAAATACAATTCATAACGATCTGTCGATCGAACATCCGGTTGAAGCGGACCGTAGATTGGAGTTAATCCCAGATCCCGTGCATGTCTTTAAGAATGCCGTGAACGGGTGGATCTCGAACGCTGTTATTAGTCTTCCCGATTGGTATGTTGTTTAACGACTCGCTTGATAGATTTACTTAGGAAGAAATAAGTTTGAGAAACTGACAGTGAGAATAATGAAGTCAACCGAAACCATTTAACACTACTGGTAGCACATGAAGAAAACCAACGAACCAAAATGGCGCACAAGCTGACGGCGGCGGATGTTGATTTTGAAAGATCCAAAACTTTCAACGTGGACAAGATGAAGGTGAGCAATGCTACAAAATACTGTAACCATTCCGTGGCAGCTGCGTTGAGGGTTATAGCCGAAAATGATGATAACGAACCAGTTAAAGCAACATCACAGTTCATTGAAGATCTGTCCCAGTGGTTTGACGTTATGTCGTCCAGAACTCCCGAGTTTGCGTTGAACCCGTCAGATAAAGCCAAATACGATACTGATATTCATCATTTAGAAATGATGGTGCATCTCGTGTTCGATATCAAGGTTAATATACACAAACTGTATTCTGTACAAAATAATGCATTTTCGTGTTTCAGGTTGGTTCCGATGGTCATTGGAAACCGTGGCAAGCTGCACTCATTATGGCCACCAACGCTATCTTCCGATTATAGAAGAACATCTTAACAGATCTTGGTCACCCGTATCTCTACACGTCATGGTTCACGCAAGACTGCGTGGAAAATTTGTTTTCAGTTGTTCGGTCTAAACAGCGAAGACCCACGCCACTGCAGTTCAAGAGCCACCTCAGAACCATCACGCTGTCCCAGTATATGTTGGAAGTGAAAAATTCTTCGTGCAGTTTGGACGATCGGGAATACCTGTCAGGTTTCATGGATCACTTGAAAAGCATCGATAATCAGCAGCAACCAAATTCGTCAACAGCAGCACCGAGCGCTGGAAAACTACTTGATTTCTCAAAGGTTGAAGTATCTACTATGGCAAAACAACTTCTCTCGGCCATAGGTAATGCTGAAGCTAATGCAGTATTCTATGTTTGTGGCTACATGATTGGGAGCATTAGCAAAACCAGTACTACTTGCTCTCTTTGTCGTCAAGGCTGTGTTACTCCAGCACCTTTTGACAGGCAAAGGAAAATCCCACACCTATCTTTCAGAAAAAAAATTTCACTTTGTGTTATGCTTGGATTCTATTATCGCTGAACATTTTGCCGATAAATCGTTCATCGACAAAAGTAAGATTGATGTCGCTCGATTATTATTGCAATCCCTCCCATTGGAGCTTCCAAATTGCCACAACATCAAATTCAAATTGATCAACAGATTCTTGAAATTCAGAATGAAATCTGACAGAATTCGAAAAATCAGAAAGCGTAAATTTGACAGCCGAAGTATGTTGAATTGATCTGTTCAAGTTGATGAAATAAAAATAAGTCATTGTTTTGTTTCTCATTCCCAAAAAAAAATCAAAATTGTCGTCAATTTGTCTTATGTATTATTTATTAATATCTGAAATACCAAATCAGAATCTATTTTTTTTTATCAAGGCTTTATCAGGTGTTTAAATATTCAAAACATCTCACCGTACGTAATTCTCATCTAACTTATGCTCACAGTATCACAAATCCGGCATCGTCTCCTGTCTATAAATTGAAAAACACCGTAATCCACTTGTTTGTCTTAAGTTTTCACATTTCTTAAAAAAAAACGATCAGTTTAATTCATATTGTACAGCACTTTCAATATAACTTTAGGTTAATATCAATTTTCAAGCAAATTATCGATCTCAATACTCCCCAATTTTTATTTTCTTTAGTTAGGTCTGCGGTGACATTTCATGACAGCAGAATTAGGTCTGCATTGACAACCATAATTTTCGCATCTGTTTCTCCCTCCCAGGTGCCGACCAGCTGCCAATCGTTGGTCGCGCAAAGAAGCAACATCCTACAGGTGAACGACAGTAAAGAAGCCATCTTAAAGAAATAACCTCCAACGAGAAGATTCAATTCCCGAAAATTCCACTATCCACTGCACCGGTTATAGCACTTCACTTTTCCGCCGCTGCCGAACTGGTTAAAATTATTTTTTTTCAAATTTAGTGAAAACTTGCGAAAAAAAAACTGACAGCAGAGAAAACAAGTCCACTCGCGGCAAAAGCACACTTCGATCCTCTTGAATTTCATTTCTCCACACTATCGCGCTGGATAAGTGTTAACCTCATATTTTTACTATTCTTCAATTTTTATTTGCCTTTGGAGTGAATACACTCTCTCGATATAGCTCTTCCAGATTTCAATTTTGGAAAGTGTTGGCATAATTAAAATAGCAATTATTTCTTGTACTTAATAAGTAAACAGTTCCCATCGATATCAAAAGGTTAAAATTTGTGTTGGCTAGCATTTTTGGTGTATTTTTATGATAGGTATTTCCAAACAAATCGTAAAATCGTGAAATTTTTTTTTTATGTTTTGTTTTCATGGCGTCATGTTTGTAAGATGGAACACTGTTAGGCTTGAAAGATGGAACACATTTTTTTTCGTTTTAAAACATTTGAATGATATTTTTTTATATTTGGAAATGCCATGGAATCAACAATAAATTGAAATATAACAACACATTTTTTGAAATTGCAATTTTAGATGAATTTCGAAAAGGTCATAATTTTTTTCTGATGACTTTAAAAAATCAGTTCCGTAGGCAGACTTGGAGCCTTTTAGTTCCTCTTTCGAAAGATTTTCGAAAAAATAAAAAATAAACATGTTAAGAGCAAAAAACGAATCGTGTTCCATCTTACAAGCCATTTATTGAAATTGTAATTTTCGGTTGATTTCAAAAATATGCCGTAACTTTTTTTTGATGACTATAAATAATCAGTTCCTTAGGCAAAGTTGGAGCCTTTTAGTTTTTCTTTCGAAAAATGTCTTTGGATTCGCGAAAAAATCAAAACTATACATGATTCGAGCAAAAAACGGATCGTGTTCCATCTACAAGCTTTTCCTATACTATTAACTGAGAGAACCATCTTTGCATACATGGATGTTATAGGGGCTTTATAAAATCAAAATATTGTGGCCACATGATGTTACATATGGCAAATTTTATGAATTTCAATAGTTTTTTGACGTAGACTACGTCTTACGGCAATTGTACGGTGTCAATTCAAAATCTAAAAATAAGCGACCGTCACGAAATATCGTTACAAATTAAACGCTTATAACTTAATAAATGCTCGATAAATTTTCAAGATGTTTATATTAATCCGTCAAACATTATCAGTTAGCAATTATAAACTATTGAAAATAACAAAAATAAAAGATTATGTCTCATAATTTTGTTTTGCAGGCCAAATCCGTCCTTTTCAGGACGACCAATTCAATTTTGAGAGAGTTTTTTTTATTTGAATTTGTCGAACAATACTTCCCAAGTTCTAACCAACTGGTAGCCAGCGGTGTCTTAAACAGTTTTAGTTTTCTCTTCGTTGCATATCTTGACTATTGTTACAAATGGCTACCGTCACGAAAAATTTAAACACCGGACGCTAATAACTAGATCATTTCTTGATTTGTCTTTGAGATTTTTGCTCTTCAACTAGAAGTTTTTACGACTGCCATTTTATTTACTCTAGTATTCAAAATGTTACAAATAAGAGATGAATATATTTCACGTACATATTCATCAATCGGCGTTGGCAAAATTTTAAAAAATGTTGCGTTTCGGCAATTATCAAGAAATTCCCTATCACGAAAAATGTTTTGATTCTCGAACATGATATTCCAGAGTAACATTCTCTGAATATTCCATTGCGTACTGTCTGTTGTCTTAACGACTCGCTTTGGATAGAGTTTTACTTCTAGGAAGAAATAAGTTTTGAGAAACTGTGAAAGTGAGAATAAGCGTAATGCCTAATCGATTTGATGTCAATCGTATGTCCAAATTCAAGAAGCGCATTATGATCGAACATACAGAAAATCCTCCAAAACGAGTATGTACCGATACCGAGCGAACTCGTGATTATTGGGTGAAACTGAAAGTAGCCAGAAATAATGCGTTGCAAAGCACTGCACTGGTTGGGACGCATGCTGAAGGGCCTTCAACTTGAGGCCGTATCATCATTTAAACCAAAGGGCCACCAGAAGACACCGTCGCTTTCGAATGAGTGTAAAATAGAATTTTCTAACATACTTACTACCTTATGCAGGTCTAACGATCTATTAGGACCACTGTGTCTTACGACATCGCGGTAGGCGTCAAATGAAAATTTAAAAATAACTGGAACTGAATCCTAGAGGGTTTGAGCTGTTTAGTGGAATACCTGTAACTAGAAATTAGAAGAAAAATTAGTATCTTCCATTTATATCCAACTACCTTTGCTTATCTTCGACAGTTACGCGTATTTCGTCTACAATGTGCAGACTTCTTCAGTGTCTCGTACTAATAACTCGACTAAGTTTTTGTGACTGTAAACTATCGAAGACAATATCTTATAATATATTTATCTTATAATATAATATAAATAATTATTGACTTTGTATTCTCAAACAGACCTGAACAATCTATAAGGCGATGGTCTCCAGCTGGTGGATCATGTCAACACAATCAATACAACCAGTACAATCGAAACCCTTTCAGCATACCAACATTCCAACCAAACTTCCCTTTTCAGGTCTGCCAAAAAAATCCTAAGAAGCGAATCATAGGATGTTCAAATATACTTGCTCACTTACTTATGCTAACCTAACGTCCCATTGTAAGAGTACCTGTGTTGCAATGCTCCGCTACGGAACTAACGAAACTAATCGAACGGTTCAAAGTAGTCTACGTCAACCGGGCGTGTGTTAAACACAAACACACTGATTTTTAAGCCAGTTTACAATACAGTGTACATGCATGTACTGTTTAGCGAACACCGACAAATGTTTGGCCTTAAATCTTCAATGTTGTCACGTTGTCATGCGGTATAATACTCAAGACACTAGGTAGCTACTTGGAGTCTGCTCCGATGTTCGCTTCATCGTCCATTACCACACCGTCAAATTTTGTCAGCATTCTGTCGTACAGTTCACGTGGGCGTGTTTTCACACTGGTTTCCTACTTCTCTTCCGGTTCGGTTTCGGGAGACATTATTTTTCACGACATCCTTCCCTGCCCTTCGGTTTAGAAAGGGGTATGGACGCGTTCTGCCGAGTTGGTCTCGGCTGATTTCATGTGTAAATGGGCTGCCACATCAACGTTCAAAAGTGCCGGAACCAAATGGATAGCTTGTAATGATCACTTGAAGATTCTTTCTCTTGCTATCTTCCCTTCCTATAACCGCTTGCAATACAATATGACCGTGCATATGCCAAGACCAACATAGGCCTTTGCCTAATGTCAGCTCTTCAAAAGCAGAAACACCGAGACGACACAGAGTATATAAGGTTTGCTTCATTTAGAATTGGAACAAACTTTTGCTCATATTGGCGCTCCTGTGGACGGATTTTTAAGTTCTTGGCGCCCACGTGTCGGAAATTTTGTCAGCTTTACGTATGTATTTTTGATATTCCGCAAATCGGCTGTACTTTGTAAACAATCAACATGGAAGCCGAAAGAAGGGAAAAATTGTGCACAGTTTTTTTGAAAATCCATTGTGGTCTGCATCTAGGCTAGCTTATCAGCTGAAATTGCCCAGAAATACCGTATGGCGCGTTATCAAACGGTATAAGGAACATTGACGACGATTTGAAGCTCTCAAGCCAATGGTTGGAGTGGAATCTGTCGACCTGAAACGTGGTAAGATTTGAAGACGATTAAGGGGAATCAATCTTGGGTAGGGTTGTAGCGACGGAACAAGTCCGCCACTTCAACAGGCAAAAATTGACGCATGGAAAGACGTTCATGTGCCACTGTGGCTTGTATAGTTTATTCTTAGCGATCTATTGTGTGCACTCTGTTTACTGATACGCACATGGGAGAGGAACTCTCTCCTTTTTTGGGTTTGATTTGATTCGCAACGACTGACGATCACTAAATTTGCAACGACTGACGATCACTAAAGATAGAATTGGAACAAAACAATTGCCTGTATTTCAGTTATTTATTATTGAATTCAAAATCTTTTTTTT
>JASCZW010016087.1:0-19329 GCA_034211315.2 Aedes japonicus | reverse complement strand
ACATATAACTATAATATAACTATATAACTATAATATGATAAATCATTGAAGGGATGTTTAACCTTTCTTCTTCTTCTGCTTCTTTCCTAGCGTATCATGCATATTGCTTGCTCTCAACTTAGTGTTCTAAATGCACTCCCACAGTCATTAATTGAGAGCGTTCGATGCCGCCAGGTACCATTTTTGCATTAGTAACAAAAAAATCCTGGACCTGACCGAGATTCGAAACCAGCCTGCTCCAGTATGGTGTTGCCTTTACCGACTGAGCTAAGGAAGGACCCAATGCATTCCAAAAAAAGTTGCGATTAATGCATTTGGGTCATATTGGTCCAGACTTGATCCAACGATTTCTCTATCAGTTAGTAAACAAATTACAATATTTATGTATTGAGGTATGAGTTTTATGAGTATGGTTAACAGTCTTGGATTGTATCGAATTCTATGCGATAACATTATCTTCTATTTGCTACACAAAAACAACAATACATGTTGAAATTTATCATACCGATTGCTTACAGGCGAGGTTGTTTCCACTATGTCAGAAGCATGAGATTCCTCCTCTCTTATGGCACTCTTTGGATATCCAGTAAGACATTGAAAAGTTTAAATAAGTAGGATTTTGCAATGATTTTCGTAGATGGCGCAGTCATTAAAAATGGTATTCATACAGTCAGAGGGCACTCTAAACAGCCGATTCGGTCCAATCTAAGATTATTGGAAATTACACTGTAATGGAATGCACTAATTTTCTTAACTTTGGCACTTCTGTTTCCACCACATTCCAAGATTTTTCCGAGAGAATGTGTAGGCACGTGTTGATTGAATTTTGCTTTTTCAAGTGAATCATGAAAAAAATTAGGAGGAAGATTACTGATTGCAGTAAAGCGCCAGCAAACGTGAATAAGTTAATAAAGGGCCAAAAGATCCCGAATAAAAAATTCTCATAGATTTACAATTGAATATATTGTAATCATAAAATAGAATCTATAGTATGTACAATTAAAAGTATTGTTCACAACGATAAGATGACAATAGGAGTTATTGTTACCACAATAGAATCTAATGTAAATTGAGACATCGACAATAGAAAAGGGGGGTTGTTATGTATCTTAACTGTAGAAAAAATCATTATTTTCGAACAAATTTTAGTCAATTACAATTAATTGTATTGTTTCTCAATTGTTAAAAATCCTAGCATGTAAAGTGAATTGTAAATCTATTGTAATAACAATATGCATTTTTTATACATCTGATTCATAAACAATAAGATTTATGGTCGGAAATAGATTTTAATGTTATTTTATATTATTGTATTGTAATTGTATGGTTATTTTTATCCGGGATGTCATCATTTCGAATAGAAACGCTTTTGCAAACAGGTCTTTTGCCTGTTTGAATAAACGTGTTAAGCCAGATTGAAGATCATTATGTAGTTCTTAAGCACAGAAAGAACTTTTCCCAAGATTGCACTTTTTTAAACCTTTAGTTTGAAAATATAGACGTTTGAAAAAATGCTTGCATAAAGGCTGACTAAAAGGACCCCTCGCGCGTCACTGACACGTATCTACTGTTGAGAATCGAAAATCGTTGACACTTCTAAAGAGAAAAACTGGTGCAAGTTTGATCAAAGTAGTCGATCGCGTTCAGAAATAACGTCAAATGGAACCTGACAGAAGAAAACACAAACACAACTTGTTGTTAAAAGCTAGCTGTTAACGTATTTAAATAATTTGATTGCACCGGAACAATCAGGATATCGCGAAGGTCATTCTTGTGAAACAGCGTTAAATTTAGTTTTAGCAAAATGAAAAGAAAATGTAGAGTGTAAAGATACGATTGTTGCTGTATTTTTGGATTTGAAACGCGCTTTTGAAACGATTTCTCGGCCCTTGTTGTTAGAAACAATCAAGCGCTTTGGATTTTCAGGTTCTGCATACAGATAGAGGTTCGAAAGCTATTTGTCTGACATAACTCAACGGACGGCTTTTAATGATTCTGTGTCGAGCCTTGTGGAGAACAGCCTTGACGCACCACAAGGGAGTGTATTGGGGACAATTTTATTCATCTATATAATAAAAATGAGTTGGGGTTTCCTTTGTCACGATTTAACTCGCGAGCGGAAGGACCGATCGGCGTGAAATTTTGTATGCAGGGATTTTTGGGGCTGGAGAAGGTTCTTATGATGGTTTGAGACCCCTCCCTTCACTGGAAAGGGGGGCTCCCATACAATTGAAACACAAATTTCTACACAACTCGAGAATTGAACAAGCAAAAGACACCAAATTTAGCATGTGTGAGTTTTTGAAGGCATCAAAGGTTTTTATGGTAGTTTGAGAACCCTCCCCGTCACAAAAGGGGGGGGCTCCCATACAAATGAAACGGAAGTTTCTGCATATCTCAAGAACTAATCAAGCAAATGGAACCAAATTTGGCCTGTGGGGTTTCCTGGTGGCAAAAAATGTTTGGATGGTAGTTTGAGACCCCTCCCCTCTCCTAGAAGGGGTGCTGTCATACAAATCAAACTGAAATTTCTTCATAACTCTAGATCTAATAAAGCAAATGGAACCAAATTTGGCTTGCGGGGATTTTAAAGGCAATAAATGTTTCTACGGTAGTTCGAGACCCTCCTCCTCTCTAGTAAGGGGGGGGCGGTGCTCCCATACAAATGAAACACAAGTTTCTGCATAACTCTAGAACTAATCAAGTAAATGGAACCAAATTTGACAGGTAGAGGTTTTTGAAGGCAAGAAATGTTTCTAAAGTAACTCGAGACTCCTCCGCCCTCTCTGTAAGAGGGGGCTCTCATACTAATGAAACACAAATTTATGCATAACTCGAGAACTAATCAAGCATATAGAACAAAATTTGGCATGTGGAGGTTTTTGGAGGAAAGAAATGTTTCTATGGAAGTTTGAGACTCCTCCACCATCTGAAAGGGGGAGGGAAGGGGGTTTCCATACAAAAACAACACAAATTTCTGCCTAACTCGAGAACTAACCAAGTAAATGGAACCAAATTTGGCATATGAAGGTTTTCGAAGGCAAGAAATGTTTCTATTGTGGTTTGAGACTCCTCCGCTAACTGAAAGAGGGGTCTCTCATACAAATGAAACACGAATTTCTGCATAACTCGAGAACAAATCAAACAAATGGAACCAAATTTGGCATGTGGAAGTTTTTGAAGGAAATAAATGTTTCTAAGGTGCTTTGAGACCCCTTCGCCTTCTGGAAGGGAAGACTCCCATAAAAATGAAACATAATTTTTAACATAACTCGAGAGCCAATGAAGCAAATGAAACCAAATTTGGCGTGTTGAGGTTTTTGAGGCAAGAAATGTTTCTATGGCACTTCACCACCCCTCTCAACTTCTAATTGGGAGGAGCAGGGCAGGGCTGCACAACTCGAGAACTAATCAAGTGAATGAAACCTTTTTAGTATATGGGGGTTTTGGAGGCTAGATTTCTATATACATAAAAATGAATTTCTGTCTGTCTGTCTGTCAGACCCTTATAGATTCGAGAAGTTCTGAACCGACCAACGTGAAAATTTATATGAAGGGGTTTTTGGGGCTGGAGAAGGTTTGAGACCCTACTCTCTCAGTAAGAGGCGCTCTCATACAAATGAGACACACATTTCTTCATAACCCGAGAACTATCAAGCAAATCGAATCAAATTTGACATGTAGGGGGTTTCGAAGGCAAAAATGTTTCTATGGTAGTTCAAGACCCCTCCCTTTCTGAAGGGGGGGCTTCAAACAAATTAAACTCAAATTTTTATTATAATCGATGAGCCCAGTGCGATGGTTCGAGAACTAATCAAGCAAATGGAACCAAATTTGGAATGTAGGTGGTTTTGAAGGCAATGATTGGTTGTTTGAGAAACCACCCCCCTCTGGAAGGGCGGGCTCTCATACAACAGCTTACTTAAACAAAACGCGTGTTTCTCGGATAAGAAGCATGTTTTGATAGAAGTTTGAACCCCTGCTTAGTCAAGAAAAAAAAACTCATTTCGAAAAAAAACCATAAACGTGCCAGTTCTATTGAATTTTCCTTTATTTAGTTGCAAGCGTAGCAGCGCACGCACCGGGTTCAGCTAGTTCTATATATTAATGGCATGCGACGAGTCTTGCGATTTTGTGATATTAATCTTTTTGCTGATGATACCGTGTTGTTCATTGCAGCTAAAAGCCTTGATGAGGCCGTTTCACATTTGAATGCAGTTTTACGTTCTCTTAGTAGATGGTTAAAGTATAAATAGTTGAAATTAAACATAAGTAAAACTTAATTCATGGTAATTTCGCGGAATCGAGTTATCGAAGCCGTCTCTGTTAAAATTGATGATGAGACAATTGATCACGTTCGTGAGATGAAATATCTTGGCGTGATTATTGATGATAGATTAAAATTTGACTCTCACATTGACGATGTCATCAAGAAAATAGCCAAGAAGTACGGTATTCTCTGCCGATTGAAAAACGATTTAACTATTGCTAGTAAAATACAATTGTACAAATCTATCATCTCTCCTCACATTGAATTTTGCCCTTCCATTTTGTTTTTAGCTAGTCAAACACAAATATCGAGATTACAGCATTTGCACAATAAGATAATGCGTTTGATCTTGAGATGTAACAGGTTCACTTCCTCCTCTTTTTGTTAGATGCCCTACAGTGGCTATCGGTGAAGCAGAGAGTTGTGTATTTGACAATGGTGTTCATTTTTAAAGTAATAAACGGTTTGCTGCCTCGATATTTGTGTAATCGGATTGAAAGAGGAAGTGATATTCATAGATATAACACTAGAAACGCGAATGTTGTTAGAACACGGAGCTTCACAAAATTTGTTGTTTTTTAGAGGTATTAATGTTTTCAATTCGATGCCTATACACATCAAACGTGCAGCAACACTAACAGATTTTAAGAGACAATGTATTTCACACATCAAAGCTGCCTTTTGAACAGCTACTCTGTTAACTTTTTACTCTTGACTAATTTTGTATCTTGACGATGTTATTACAACGGATATTTTTGTATGGTTTATTGTTAAATGTTTTATATTTGTCATGGGGCACAAACAAACTATATTTTTCGCCTCGATGATGGATTCAAAGTTTTTATTTTGTTATTGTATTTTAAAGTAGTTTTTTATTTTTTGTGTAGTCTTCAAAAGTTTGAGCCTCGCGCGCGGTATACAGGTATAAAGGACTTCTTTTTGAATTTACAAAAAAATATTGGCCTTTGATGCTTGAGAAGATGCTATGAAATAGTAGTGGGTTGCCTAGCTGATTGTCGGGGAATTCTCTGTCAATTCTGTTGTGGTTGAAAGTTAAAGTTTGACTTACGCCGGTCCAGGATTTTTTCGGTTTGGAAATTTTCTCGATTTCCCTGTTTGGGGATATCCTTGGTCAGCCCAAAACTAAAGGTGGCGGTTCCATTAGTGTTGGAATCTCATTGACTCTGTAGCGGGCAGGATCGGATGTTGGCATGTATTTTGATAATGTCCTTATACAGGATTCTGTCATTTGAATTGCAATAGGATTTTTTGATCGCTGAGAATACTTGCGAACATTTGTTGATATCAATAGCTTTTCACAATTATATCGCTGTAAAGCAAATTAACAGACATCTGTAGATGAAATCAGGTATTTTTTTGTTTTGCATAACTGGTTGAATTGTTTTTAAATAAATTATCTAAGATAAATCGTCAGCTCAAACCTTTGTAGGGGTAATATATAACGGGGAAAGGGTGGGACCATCAGGGCACCCAAGAAAAACGAAGGAGCATGGGACTGCCTTCTATTGTTGACATTTCCCGGAACGAAGGCCCCAACTATTGGGTTTATTTTGTCAATCGAGGGCTTGATTTTAGTGATGTGGGTGTGAACTAGGAGGAGATTCTCTTCCTTACATTCGCGGTATTCGTTTAAGTGTCTCTGCTATCGGGTCTGCCCAAACGTTTTTAGCCCTTAATACAGGAGCATGATGATCACAAACAACAATAGATTTCTGATAAAATCGTTTTTCAGGTTATTCCACCGCTATGGAAAGTTACCTTGTTACAATAGATGGTAGTACTGCATCACCATCATCATCATCATCATCATCATCATCATCATCATCTTCATCATCATCATCATCATCATCATCATCATCATCAGAATGCCTGAAAACCCGTTTGTTGCCGTTCATCCGCAAGCAAAGGGGCAGCTAAGGTAGTTCTGGAGTGGTATGCTGCCAACAAGATCGGTTTGTCCCCCACCTAGTTGCCCAAAATTTCGACCAATCGAAATTTGCCCGAATTGCCCGAAATTTCGACCAATCGAAAAATATTGGGCAATTTCAAAGCAGCTGCTTCGACAAAGCGACGGGCAGTCAACGACATCCAGCGAATGCGGTCAAAATGGAAGAATTGCGCTGATTCCGTGTTTCCACTGTGCGGGCGCTGATGGGCTCTATCAAGAGGAAGGTTCTAGATTTCATTCGAGCTGGAGAAATGTTACCATCTTATGCTGCAACTTTGAAGTTTTAATAAAAGTACTGTAAAGCAACCATTAATGACTTTTTAAACTTATTGAATCACGCACTACAGGTCTTTTTGTGCATTTCAATTAACATGTAGTCAGCATTTACTAGTACCACTTGGAGGCTTATTTCCGAACAAAACTTTTAAATGGTTACCCTGCTTTTCAAGAAAGCTTTTCAAACATTCCGGTACTTCTTATTTATCAGGTTCTTTGCAGCAGGACGATGATTTAAAAAAATCGAAAGCTTTATAGTCGCTGCGGCGTCAAAACGGCAAGTTAAAAAGTTCTTCAATATCGCTTAAAGGGTGCCAATACTTGTGCCGAACTCTCATTAGTCAACGACCTAGAACACCCGCTGTCGGATGTACCTGACACTCCGATTCCTCATGTTGCCAGGAATAGTTTTCTTATTCTAGTTTGCATTCAAAATTTGGAGAGAAACGGGCAAAATGGGACACTTACTGTGGTCAACTCTAAATGAAACCATAAACCATGAACCATGAACATCCATATACTTCTCAGCAGAACATCCATGAAGTTATCTGCAGAAATTCCCTGAAGTTCTCTTCCTGAAGGTCTCTGCAAAACTTCCCAGAATTCACTGCAGAACTTTCCTGGATTCTCTGCAGAACTTTCCTGAATTTCTCAGCAGAACTTCCATAAAGTTCTCTACAAGATTTCCTGAAGTTCTATAAAGAACTTTTCTAAAGTTCTCTGCAGAACCCCCTTGATGTTCTCTGCAGAACCTTTCTGAAGTTATCTGTAGAACTTCCCTGAAGTTCTCTGTAGTACTTCCCTCAAGATTTCTGCAGAACTTCCCTGAAGTTCTCTGAAGAACTTTCATGAACTTCTCTGAAGGCTTTTCTGAATTTCTCTGAAGAACTTCCATGGAATTCTCAGACGAACTTTCCTGAACTTCTGTAAAGAACTTTCGTGAAGGTCTTTAGAGAACTTCTTTGAATTCGCTGCGGAACTTTCCTGAATTCTCTGCAGAACTTTCCTGAATATCTCTGCAGAACTTCCCTGTCGTTCTCTACAAAAATTTCCTGAAGTTTTTCCCTAAAGTTCTCTGAAGAATTTCCTTGAATTTCTCTGCAGAAATTTCCTGAAGTTCTCTGCAGTACTTTTCTGAGGTAGTCTGCAGAACTTCCCTAAAGTTCTCTGCAGAAATTCCATTAAATTCTCTGAAAGCTTCCCTGAACTTCTCAGATGAACTTCCCTGAAGATCTTTGAAGATCTTTGCCTAAAGTTCTTAACAGAACCTTCCTGAATTTTCCTCAGAACTTCTCTGAAGTTCTCTTCAGAACTTTCCGGATATTCTCTACAGAACCTCCTTGACATTTTCTGCAGAATTTCTCTGAAGTTCTCTGCAGAACTTCCAAGAACTTCTCTGTAGAACTTCCATGAACTTCTCTGCAGAACTTCCATTGAGTTCTCTGAAGAACTTCTATGAATTCTCTGCAGAACTTCTCTGAATTTCTATGAAAAAAATCCATGATCCAATCCATCCTGCTCTGAACTTCTCTGCAGAACATCCCTGAATTTCTCTGACAAAATCCATGAACTGAAAAAATTCAGAACTTCTCTGAAGTTCTCTGCAGGACTTCCTTGAATTTCTCTGAAAAACTTCCATTATGTTCTCTGAAAAACTACCATGATCTTCTCTCAAGAAATCGAAGTTATTTGAAGAGGTCCCCAGAAGTTCTCTGAAAAACTTCCATGGAGTTCTTTGAAGGTCTTATCCGAAGTTTTGTGGAAAACTTCTCTGTAAGACTACTCCGAAATTGTCAGAAGAACGTACCAAAAATACAAATACTGAGGTGTGCACTGAGATGTGCCCAACCTCTTGTATGCACTAGCGGTAAACATTCATTACATAGTTCATGGAGCACCATACTGCAAAAAAAAGAGCGTTGTAGGTTAACGTTTACCCCGTGCTTGGATAGGGTCTTGGGGTGCTGAAGCCGTTCCCTGCCCTATATCTTTTTCGAAGATGCTACATATTTTGCTATGTGTCAATAATCTCGAGATCCAGATTATACAGTAGTTTTACATACACAATAACGCCACGGAGTTATTCTGAATTGTTGAGTCGAACGTCCGTAAGCTCATAATTTTACAGCTAGCTTCTCTGAAAACAGTAAATTTTAACACAATCTAGATCTTAACATACAGCTAATACACAAAGTTCACATGCACACAAGCGCCACGTAGCGGACGAGTTCTGAAATATAACAGTTTTCAACTAACTAAAGATTCATTAATTGTTATTTTATATATTCTCCGTGCAAGGAGTAACGATTATGATGTTGAAGGAGATGTTCGCTCATCACCATGAGGCACCAAGAGTGAACAACAATGTTTTTGGCTAGAATTAAAGATATGAAGAGAAAGTTTTTGATAGTTCCGCTAGTGTGCGGCAGGCTCGGAAACATAGCAGATGTTTTAGGAAAATTGAGCGAAAAGGGCATGTGTACAGTGGTACTCGAACCAACGTCAGTCGGTGCGAATCAAAACAAACCCAAAAAAAAAGGAGAGAGTTCCTCTCCCATGTGCGCATCAGTAAACAGAGTGCCACAGTGGTACATGAGCGTCTTCCAACCGGACATTTTTGCCTGTTGAAGTGGCGGACTTAGTCCGTGCTTTAACCTACCCCGCAGTGGGATGTTAGGCAAAAATGTCGTTGGTTCGAGTACCTTAAGGTGACTGTTTCAGCGGGGCGAAATCATAAGTCTTTGAGTTATTTGTTAAGGAAAATTTGAGAAATGAAAAATTCTACGCACGTCAGTTTCTAGCTATTTTCAATACCTTTCATTTGGTGCAAAGAAATTCTCGAAATATTTTGTAGATTTCGAGTCTTATCAAATTTGGTTACAGTACTTCAGGTTTTTCCTTCCTCCCCAGAATTATAGCAAAGATAATCTTAGCTCACTT
Organism: Aedes japonicus; assembly: GCA_034211315.2. Lineage (NCBI taxonomy): Eukaryota > Metazoa > Arthropoda > Insecta > Diptera > Culicidae > Aedes > Aedes japonicus. The sequence continues at coordinate 9,874 of JASCZW010016087.1, read as the reverse complement.
TGTCAATTGCTATCAAAATCAGCGTGGTGTGCATCCAAACATTGAAAGTAAAAAACAATTTTAGTTTGATCAACATTGAGAACCATGCTGGGAACCAACTGGCTCTCCAGAAGATCCGGAACATCCGTAAAGTGGCCAGTTCTTCGAAGTAGTCCCAAATAGACGATATTTTTTTATTTTTGCAATCAACATTCAGATTATGAAAGTAGGATAAACTTCACTTTGTGATCTGCAGATGTCCATTGAGAGGTCATATGGTGGCCACCCGGAAGATCCGGAACATCCGTAATAGTGACCAGTTCTTATTTTTTTGCAATCAACATTTATGTTGTGAAAGTAGAATGAACTTCAATTCGTGGTCTGAAAATGTCCCTTGAGAGGTCATGTGGTGACCACCCGGAAGATCCGGAATGTCAGTAAAAATGGCCAGTTCTTGGAATTAGTCACAAGAGGACGATTTTTTTTGCAATCAACATTTAGTTTACGAAAGTAGAATGAACTTCAATTTGTGGTCTGAAGATGTCCCTTGAGAGATCATATGGTGGCCACCCGGAAGATCCGGAACATCCGTAATAGAAACCAGTTCTTGGAAGCAGCCCCAAATGGACCTTTTTTTTGCAATCAACATTTAGTTTGTGAAAGTAGAATGAACTTCAATTTCTGGTCTGAAGATGTCCATTGAGAGGTCATATGGTGGCCACCCGGAAGATCCGGAACATCCGTAATAGTGACCAGTTCTTATTTTTTTGCAATCAACATTTATGTTGTGAAAGTAGAATGAACTTCAATTCGTGGTCTGAAAATGTCCCTTGAGAGGTCATATGGTGACCACCCGGAAGATCCGGAACGTCCGTAAAAATTGTCAGTTCTTGGAATTAGTCCCAAGAGGACGATTTTTTTTTGCAATCTACATTTAGTTTGTGAAAGTAGAATGAACTTCAATTTGTGGTCTGAAGATGTCCCTTGAGAGGTCATATGGTGGCCACCCGGAAGATCCGGAACTTCCGTAATAGTGACCAATTTTTATTTTTTGCAATCAACATTTAGTTTACGAAAGTAGAATGAACTTCAATTTGTGGTCTGAAGATGTACCTTGAGAGGTCATATGGTGGCCACCCGGAAGATCCGGAACATCCGTAATAGTGACCAGTTCTTATTTTTTTGCAATCAACATTTATTTTGTGAAAGTAGAATGAACTTCAATTCGTGGTCTGAAAATGTCCCTTGAGAGGTCATATGGTGACCACCCGGAAGATCCGGAATGCCCGTAAAAATGGCCAGTTCTTGGAATTAGTCACAAGAGGACGATTTTTTTTGCAATCAACATTTAGTTTACGAAAGTAGAATGAACTTCAATTTGTGGTCTGAAGATGTCCCTTGAGAGGTCATATGGTGACCACCCGGAAGATCCGGAACATCCGTAATAGTGACCAGTTCTTATTTTTTGCAATCAACATTTATTTTGTGAAAGTAGAATGAAATTCAATTCGTGGTCTGAAAATGTCCCTTGAGAGGTCATATGGTGGCCACCCGGAAGATCCGGAACGTCCGTAAAAATTGCCAGTTCTTGGAATTAGTCCCAAGAGGACGATTTTTTTTGCAATCAACATTTAGTTTGTGAAAGTAGAATGAACTTCAATTTGTGGTCTGAAGATGTCCCTTGAGAGGTCATATGGTGACCACCCGGAAGATCCGGAACATCCGTAATAGTGACCAGTTCTTATTTTTTTGCAATCAACATTTATTTTGTGAAAGTAGAATGAACTTCAATTCGTGGTCTGAAAATGTCCCTTGAGAGGTCATATGGTGACCACCCGGAAGATCCGGAACGTCCGTAAAAATTGTCAGTTCTTGGAATTAGTCCCAAGAGGACGATTTATTTTTGCAATCTACATTTAGTTTGTGAAAGTAGAATGAACTTCAATTTGTGGTCTGAAGATGTCCCTTGAGAGGTCATATGGTGGCCACCCGGAAGATCCGGAACTTCCGTAATAGTGACCAATTTTTATTTTTTGCAATCAACATTTAGTTTGTGAAAGTAGAATGAACTGCAATTTGTGGTCTGAAGATGTACCTTGAGAGGTCATCTGGTGGCCACCGGAAGATCGGAACGTCCGTAAAAATTGTCAGTTCTTGGAATTAGTCCCAAGAGGACGATTTTTTTTGCAATCTACATTTAGTTTGTGAAAGTAGAATGAACTTCAATTCGTGGTCTGAAAATGTCCCTTGAGAGGTCATATGGTGACCACCCGGAAGATCCGGAACTTCCGTAATAGTGACCAATTTTTATTTTTTGCAATCAACATTTAGTTTACGAAAGTAGAATGAACTTCAATTTGTGGTCTGAAGATGTACCTTGAGAGGTCATATGGTGGCCACCCGGAAGATCCGGAACATCCGTAATAGTGACCAGTTCTTATTTTTTTGCAATCAACATTTAGTTTACGAAAGTAGAATGAACTTCAATTTGTGGTCTGAAGATGTCCCTTGAGAGGTCATATGGTGGCCACCCGGAAGATCCGGAACATCCGTAATAGTGACCAGTTCTTATTTTTTTGCAATCAACATTTATTTTGTGAAAGTAGAATGAACTTCAATTCGTGGTCTGAAAATGTCCCTTGAGAGGTCATATGGTGAGCCACCCGGAAGATCCGGAACGTCCGTAAAAATTGTCAGTTCTTGGAATTAGTCCCAAGAGGACGATTTTTTTTTTGCAATCTACATTTAGTATGTGAAAAAAGAATGAACTACAATTTGCGGTCTGAAGATGTCCCTTGAGAGGTCATATGGTGGCCACCCGGAAGATCCGGAACATCCGTAATAGTGACCAGTTCTTATTTTTTTGCAATCAACATTTATTTTGTGAAAGTAGAATGAACTTCAATTCGTGGTCTGAAAATGTCCCTTGAGAGGTCATATGGTGACCACCCGGAAGATCCGGAACGTCCGTAAAAATTGTCAGTTCTTGGAATTAGTCCCAAGAGGACGATTTTTTTTGCAATCAACATTTAGTTTGTGAAAGTAGAATGAACTTCAATTTGTGGTCTGAAGATGTCCCTTGAGAGGTCATATGGTGGCCACCCGGAAGATCCGGAACTTCCGTAATAGTGACCAGTTCTTGGAAGCAGCCCCAAAATGACCTTTTTTTGCAATCAACATTTAGTTTACGAAAGTAGAATGAACTTCAATTCGTGGTCTGAAAATGTCCCTTGAGAAGTCATATGGTGGCCACCCGGAAGATCCGGAACATCCGTAATAGTGACCAATTTTTATTTTTTGCAATCAACATTTATTTTGTGAAAGTAGAATGAACTTCAATTCGTGGTCTGAAGGTGTCCGTTCTGAGGTCATGTTGTAAATCCGGAACTTCCGTAAAAGTGGCCAGATTTTGGAAGTACAGCCATACTTCGATATAAGCAACTTTTTCATTTGACTTTTTTTCATCGATTTCTCGCAAACCACAACACGATCACAAAAAAATATGAGATCACTGATAAAATTTAAAAACTACTAGTATCAACGATTTATATGGTTGAGCTATACTGAGTAGTAGTATTTGAGTAACTATAAATGCGTTTGAAATATCTGCAAGCAATATGACTATTATGCACATTGAATATATATTACATTTCAAATTTGTTTTTATTTTATGGGTTTTAGAGTATTTTCATGTTTTACATATTTGCAAAACTTTGGGTTGATATGTTATTATTTTAAAGATCACTATATAATCAATAAATCTTCACTTAGGGAACACCACTAATGTTGAAGCATATCAGGGACAGGAATGTTTTTAAAGTTGTGGCAAAGAATGAATTCAATCATTTAGTGTAAGTTTGACTCATTTGCCAATAACTTGTTTCAAAAGCTAAATTTCAAAAATATTTTGCTAAATTTGCAGCACTTCAACTTTGTCAAACAGTATATTATTTGAATGCTGTGAAAGGCACAGTGATCTATACTCAATCATTGGATCATTCAATTTTTATAAACCCTTATAGATGGAACCGTGTCTGCAAATAATATAGATTGCGCATCTTCGATGGAAGAGATAATATCATTTGACGACTATGTAATGGAAGAGGATGTCCAAGATTTGAGTGTCGATCAGCCTTCCGAATTTCCGCCAATTATTCGAAGCAGGGTGCTGCAGCAGTCTTTACCTGTGTAGATGAAGAATGCACGAACATGATTACGTTCTTCTACATCTCTTGCTAAACATGTGGTGCAAAATTTCTCGGTCAGACAATCGATCCACATAGCGAAGAAATATTCTTCAAAAACATTGTGTATGGAACACTTGTAAGTGGACAGACATATCAAACGATTGCTGATTTTTTCGGAGTCTTGGATCAGGGCATGTTGGGAAAAAGATGTTCTATGAGTTGGAGATCAACATGGATGAAACATTGGTGAAAGCAGTTGACGAATCCATGGTGCGTGCCCTGACTGGAGAAAGAGAAGTGACAATTCAAAACGATGATGGCAATGATAGATACTCCACGATTGCGAGAAGTACATACCGCTATGCATATTGCAAAAGTCGCCGAATGTGTATTGTATCTTGTCGATGGAGCTGATCCAAGTATACTTCAAAGGCATATTATTCAGAGAGATGAAAGCATTTGGGAACAAGAAACCTAAAGTACTTTTGTTTGAAAAAGTACTTTATAGGCAAGTGATACTAAGTGATTATAATGTTCATAATGAATAAACAGGACATATCATCACATCCGAACAAACAAACACACATTCGTCCCAGCCGCAATCGCTCCGGTTACAACCGGCCTGGTTGCACATGTCCCAGCCTAATGCAACGAATTCAAAAATAACCGAACGAACGGAAAAGAGCATCCTCACGATTATTCCAGTAGTATTGTTTGCCCGAGAAATTGTGTACCACATGTTTGGCAAGAAATGGAGAAGAACTTCAGCTAACAGATCAAGAATCAAATCTTGGTCATCCTCTTTCATTACATAGTCAACAAATGATATTATATCTTCCATTGAAGATGCATAATCTGTACTATTTGCAGACACGGTTACATCTACACGGGATATTAAAAATATCTTTGTACTACTGATAATTGTAAAGCACCGGAAAAGTATTTGATGAAATAAATTCAAATTCAATTCAAATTCATTTCATCAGCTGGAGGATGTTTATACCATCCCTTTCTTCTGGCGATATCTTAGGGAAATAAGAGTAGCCACTGATTATTTATTGATTATTTTGGAAAATACTGACCCGCATTTTATGATAGCAATTATTTAACTATCCCACCCGCTATCACACCGGTTGAATCCGTCTTGATCGCAAACATCTAGGCCGCTAACATCCTGGATTTCTGGATTGCCGCCATATGAGCTCTGAATAGAAATTATCAGACAAAATTGGGATGTTTACTACCTTCATAAACTGATAGGTGATTACATGTTCCTGTTCTTTCAGATAACCACCACATGACCTCTGATGGGACATCTTCAGATCACAAATTGGAGTTCATTCTACTTTCAGAAACTGAATGTTGATTATAAAATAATAAGATCGTCCATTTGGGACTACTTCCAGCATGGTTCTGGATTTTTGATTGAACTAAATTTGTTCATATTTTATCAATGTGCTGATGCACACCACGTTGATTTTCAATGCCATTATCCTTGCTATGGTCCTGGATAGGAATAAAAACATCCTGGCGTTTTGGGTTTCCACCCGAATGAAAATGTACAAATCACAAATTCATTCATTCTGCTCTTATAAACTGCATGTAGATTGCAACAAATAATAAATTACAACAAGTACATACCTCAATATAAAGCATACCTACAAGCATACCTCAATATAAAGCAACATTATTTTTCGGCTTTCATCATCGTTTTTTTTCTAAATTGTTTCTAAATTGTCTCATCTATGCAGTGCTCTCATCATTTTTCATGATCGGGTTGTGATTGGCGAGTCGATGGACGAATAAAGCCCAGAAATAAAGTTGCTTTATATCGAAGAATCGCTGTACTTCCAAAATCTGGCCACTTTTACGGATGTTCCGGATCTACCACATGACCTCAGAACGGACACCTTCAGACCACGAATTGAAGTTCATTCTACTTTCACAAAATAAATGTTGATTGCAAAAAAATAAGAACTGGTGACTATTACGGATGTTTCGGATCTTCCGGGTGGTCACCATATGACCTCTCAAGGGACATCTTCAGACCAGAAATTGAAGTTCATTCTACTTTCACAAACTAAATGTTGATTGCAAAAAAAAGGTCCTTTTGGGGCTGCTTCCAAGAACTGGTTTCTATTACGGATGTTCCGGATCTTCCGGGTGGCCACCATATGATCTCTCAAGGGACATCTTCAGACCACAAATTGAAGTTCATTCTACTTTCGTAAACTAAATGTTGATTGCAAAAAAAATCGTCCTCTTGTGACTAATTCCAAGAACTGGCCATTTTTACGGACATTCCGGATCTTCCGGGTGGTCACCATATGACCTCTCAAGGGACATTTTCAGACCACGAATTGAAGTTCATTCTACTTTCACAACATAAATGTTGATTGCAAAAAAATAAGAACTGGTCACTATTACGGATGTTCCGGATCTTCCGGGTGGCCACCATATGACCTCTCAATGGACATCTGCAGATCACAAAGTGAAGTTTATCCTACTTTCATAATATGAATGTTGATTGCAAAAATAAAAAAAATATCGTCTATTTGGGACTACTTCGAAGAACTGGCCACTTTTACGGGTGTTCCGGATCTTCTGGAGAGCCAGTTGGTTCCCAGCATGGTTCTCAATGTTGATCAAACTAAAATTGTTTTTTACTTTCGATGTTTGGATGCACACCACGCTGATTTTGATAGCAATTGACAAAGTGAGCTAAGATTATCTTTGCTATAATTCTGGGGAGGAAGGAATAACCTGAAGTACTGTCACCAAATTTGATAAGACTCGAAATCTGCAAAATATTTCGAGAATTTCTTTGCACCAAATGAAAGGTATTGAAAATAGCTAGAAACTGACGTGCGTAGAATTTTTCATTTCTCAAATTTTCCTTAACAAATAACTCAAAGACTTATGATTTCGCCCCGCTGAAACGGTCACCTTAAAGCGTATTTATATACAAAAAAGACCTCTTATCCTTACCATTCATATGCAATCATATTTGTATCCCCGTGAAACTTTAAAAAACAATGTAATATCCAAAAATCGTAATTTTTGGACTAAAATTGCGATATCTTTTGAACAGATGTAAGAAAATACGTTTTTTCTTCATCAGTGTGTATTTAAGCATGTTCAAACAATTTGTTGAAAACACCGTTTTCATAAAACTTGAAATGAAAAAGTAAAGCGAAAAATACTAATTTTTTTCAGGGCCACCCTACTCTTAAGCGTAAAAGTGATTATAACTTATGACACAAACGACCACGACTATGGTTTCTGCAGCAAAGTTGCTTTAAATTCAATAAGAAACAGCTTGGTAGAACATTGTAATGCTTTATGTCAGAAAATGTTAAAGATAGAATATGTATTTCAATAGATTCAAGGACCACCCTAGCTGACACTGATGTCAAATTAAAGCCCAAGACAGTTTTGTTCTAATGTTGCATCTTCATAGTGAAAATAATTTATCCCTGCTTATTTTTTACTCTGGCCCAGTGTGCATTGTAATCTATATAGGACAGCAATGCTTTTCTGGTCAGAATATTTGTCCCTCAAAATCAAATCTGGTTTAGCAATCATAGGTTTTTTTAAAGACTCACTAGTGTATAGCTGTTCAATTCCGACGGGTTGCTCCATACCTGGAAATAAGAAAAGAAAAATACATTGATGAATACATTATTCTGCCCTCGGATGTGTTACTTCAATCCTCCTCAACATACTTAGGCATTAATTCTCTTTCATCAACCACACGAACCTAATATCCTCAAGTATGCACCAACAAAACAACAAAGTACAAAGAACACCCATTCTCGTTGCCCTAGATGCAATCGATCCAATTGATCCCGCTGCAGCGCCCTTTGATCCCCCTGATCCCGAACTCAATTATTCATAATCGTAATCATCACCCGAGTGAGCAGCAACCGAGTCGAACAAAGACAAACTACGGTGAACTCCGCATCAGGTGTTGGACCCCATCAGAGTCGAGGGAGAGAGAGAAAAACAGTGCAGCTCATAACAAATTCCGTCTGCCATCGCGTCAACGTCGTGCAAGTAATCGCCACAATGTTGCCCCCTTCCAATTCCGTTCCAGAGTGGAACGACTAAAAGCAGAACAAGGAAGGAGTAGTGTGGCATTCTTTTCCCATCCTACCAGCTAACCACGGTCATCAATCATGCACCCCGGCTGACCCATCCCACCCCAATCGACATTCAATTGCCATCCAACCACCATCGTCGTTGAATTGCACGGAAGAAAACAAGAACTCTCGTCAACTTTTCAAAGGTCCTATGTAACAAATGTAAACAAATTGAATTAATTAATGCACACTATTGCTATTGCACTTATCAACATTATGTTAAGACACGCATTTTGATATGTTTTCATAATATTAAGAAAATTGAAAATCAACAAAACGTCCGATGTCTGATTTCGCAATAGCGATGCTCTACTGTTTGATAAGACGATCAGATTTACCATGTCGCGCTAAAAGTCTGAAGTGTCGAAACAAACATAACAAAGCAAATCCGTACTTCGGTCGTTCGATTGGAGAAAGTACAAAATACCGTTCCAACAATGTCGGAAGGAATTAATAATTCTGCGCTCGATTTGCTCCTCGGTAAGTGCATTAGTTCATTAAAATAAGGTTAAATAAATCAAAATATATCTTGAATATTGGTCGTTTCTTGCAGCCGCAGCCACAACAATATTTTCATCACATCCGGTACAATCATCAGCAGCACAGTTTGAGGTAGTTGCTGTATGTGGTAGCCAGCTAAGTTGCGTTGTCGCCAGTTATGGTTCAGATCCTTCGCGGGATCCTCTACAGAAGACAGCATCGAGGAAGTGTATGTAGAAACTATCCCGGTAACAGTAAGCATTGGAAACATCAACGACCCGCTCTGCGATTACGAGGAAATTGTTGAATGTTCGGATACCATCCCAGCACAACGTTCAATAATTGGAAACCTAACAGCAAGCGTGAGGAAGCGGTCTTCGGATACAACCAAAACAGAGTAGAGATATTTTTGTTTTCAAATATTTATAGATGGTATGCTCTAAATATATGTTTTAATATCAACTTTTTTCTGTGAACTTTCACTATCACACATTTCATTATGACCCAGTGCAGTAGTTCTTTACAGTCTGATTTATGGTAAATGCTAGAAACTTCTTATTTCAACAATCATGTATTTGCGTCGTGGCACTGCCTATCAAGACATTAACCACATTGTGTGGCAATGCCCTAAATACGAATTTGCCAGACCTGATCTACGAGAAGACACGTAGAAAGAATAGGATTGTTTTCACCCGGAAGCAAATGCGTGTGTGAAGAGAAAGCAATCTCTATTGCTTATGTGTTATGTTCTAATTTACTAATAGAATGATAATAAAAATTGAAATGACCTATGTAGCTATCATTGGAATAAAATGTCCTATGTGGCACGACCAATGTACAGTTCGGTTAAGCAAAATGTCCTATCTAACATTTTTGATGTTTTCGTTGTTATTTCAACATAAAATGCTACAAAACCATTACTGTAGCAAATTCAACAACAATGCTTGTCCTCAAAAGCAATTGAATGGGTAAAACATGATCCAAGTTGAAACATTTTCAAAAATATTTTCATGTTCTTCAACGTCGTTTTCCTCGGGATAAGCAAATTGTTAGATAGGTCCTTTTGAAAAGTTACGCGAGAACTCA
>JASCZW010016086.1:0-19300 GCA_034211315.2 Aedes japonicus | reverse complement strand
TCCGTCAAAAATGTGGCCGCTTTTCAATCACATTCCAAAGCAAAGTTGCTCTTGATGGTAATGCTGCACACCAAACATCGAAAAATTCCGTTTAAGCATTGATACATTGCTATCCACAAAGCTCGAAAAAGTAGTGTGAATTTCTGTTGAATATCATGCACACAAATGTAGCGTCACATAACATAGAAATTTGCATTATTCATCGTGTAAAGTTTTGGGACATTCCATACATTGCAAATAATATTGTATGCAAAAGCTCATCTTTGTTAGAACTATTGCATGCAAGTTGCTGCTTCGTGTGGAATGAAGTACGATTTTACATGCGCTGATATTTACATCACAATGAAAATTCAGATTTTTTTCTGTGGCATGTACATTTGCGTTGTTCGCGTGTATTTGTGATGGTTTTAATTTGTTCATCATAACATGCTGTGCGTCTTACTGTCATTTATCGTTTGCTTACTTGTTTGCACAAATTCTTCGTTTTCAAATCATCGAGCATTGGAAAAGACGTGAAAATGAAGGTTTTGGACACATGGCTACGTGAAAAGGATGTTAAAATTGATGAGACAATAGATCGCGTTCGTGAGATTAAATATCTTGACGTGATTATTGATGATAGATTTAAATTTTACATTCACATTGAGGATATCATCAAGAAAATAGCTAAGAAGCACGGTATTCTTTGCCAATTGAAAAACGATTTAAAGGTGCCGCCACACGGCTATTTCTAGTACATAGTGAGCTAAATGCTAGAAAACTATGTAATACTTCACAGGAACACCAAGGATAGCTCATAGTTATGACTTGCAAGCGGTAGTTTTACGCTATGATAGAGCCGTGCCCGTTGTCGTTTGTACACTCTAGTGATATTTTCTATGTAATAGTAGGCTATGAACTATTCCATCCGGACAGATCAGTTCATAGTTCGTTGGTCAAAGTTTTTTAACAGTTCGTTTACTTTTTTGCTAGTTTGTTTTTTCACGGTATTTATAAAAGCAAAAATGTACCAGGAAAAGAAATTCCGCTTGATTGAGCTGTGGGAGCAACATTCGGTGCTGCGGACCCAAGTATTCCCGATCGCCTGAGGAAGTGTATGCTTCAAAGTGAGAGCATTATTCTGCTTTGCATCTTCTCATCCGAAGAAAATTCAGACCAGGGGATTTTGATACCTAGCTACGTACTAAGTATTTTCAAGATGATAACGTTGAAAGCTAGGTAACGATTCTACCAGTTCTGATTTTCAACCTTTGATTTTGATCCTTGACTCCAACGTACAATCACCCGTTTTGAAACTTGAAAAACCGAATGGATCGAAAGCAAAGCCAGTTGAAATCGTGTCCGAACCCATTGAACTTAAAAAACCAAACAATTGGACCACTTTGCTGGACACGTTATGGACTGAGAACTGCCTTGTAAGATAACGATGTCTGTAAGGAACTTAAAAAACAAATTTGAGCAAGCCTATTATGAGATAATAATTTTCATAATGTTTCAAAAGCAGCAGATCGTCTTCGTGTCAGATGAGCCATACAACTTTATCCTGCATCAGATTCACCAGCAATCGGCAAATGCCCCAGCATCACAGATTTTTCCTTTCGCTCCTATGTTGACATACGTTAGCTTGTATTCAGCATCCACCATAGCTATTAGAATTATGCTGAACTGCTTTTTTATAATTTAAATAATCACTGACGCTCTTTGCAGGGGCTTTAACACTAACGTGTTTTCCGACTAACGCTCCTACACAATTGGAAAATTGCATTTTTTTTCTTCAAAATCACGTGTTATTTACAGCCACATCTCTTTTAAATAATATATGAATTTTAAATTAACCTGTCATTCCAATTTCATTCAATTTTTGCTGCTCTAAGAACCGGTTCATACGAATATTTCGAAACCTCAAAGCAATGAATTTAACCGATTTCCCTGAACTTCTCAGAAGAACTTCCAAGAAGTTCTTTGAAGAACTTCCCCGAAGATCTCTGAAGAACTTCCCCGAAGATCTCTGAAGAACTTCCTTCAAGTTCTCTGAAGACCTTTCTTGAAATTTCTCTGAAGAAATACCCTAAAAATTCCACTGAAGAACTTCCCTTAAATTATTCGAAAAACTTTCCCGAGCTTCCCTGTAGAATTATCTGAATTTTTCTGAAGAACTACCCTGAACTTATCTGTAGAACTTCTCCAAAGTTCTCTGAAGGACTCTCCTGAATTTCTCTCAATAACTTCCCTGATGTACTCTGAAGAACTTCCCTGAACTTCTCTAATGAAGCTCCACGAATTTCTCAAAAGTTCTTGCATTAACTCCACTGAAGAACTTCCCTAAACTTCTGTAAAGAACTACCCCGAATTTTAATGAAGAACTTCCCTGAAGTTCCTCTGAAAAACTTCCCTGTAATAACTTTCCTGAAACTCCCTGAAGAATTTTACCGAACTTCTCTGAAGAATTATGTGAAGTTCTCTTAAGAACTTTCCCAAAGTTCTCTGCAGAACTTCACCGAAATTCTCTAAAGAACTTCACCTAAGTTCTCTAAAGAACATCTCCGTATTTCTCTGAAGAACTTTCTCTGAATTTCTGTAAAGAACGTCCTTGAATTTCTGTGAGGAACGTTTGTCTGAAAAACTTTCCTGACGTTCCTCTGAAGAGCTTTCGTGTAGTTCTCTAAGGAACTGCCCCAAAATTCCTCTGAATAAATACCATTGGAGAATTTCCCAGAAATTACTTTCCTGAAATTGTATGGAGAACTTTCACCAACTTCTCTGAAAAATTATTTGAATTTTTCTGAAGAACTTCCCTGAACTCCTCTGAAGAAATATCCCGAACATCTCTGAAGTTCTATGAAGAACTTATCTGAAGAACTTATCTGAAAAACTTTCCTGTATTTCTCAGAAAAACTTCCCCAAACTTCTCTAAAGAACATCCCCGAACTTCTCTAAAGAACTTCCGTTAACTTCTCTGGAGAACTTCCCTGAACTTCTCTGAAGAATTTCCCTGAAATAGTAATCGGGATATTCATATCCTAAAACCTTCACCAAAATGCATTCTTCTAGACTAAGTAACATTGCCAAAACCATCCAGCATTATTAAGTTTTATCAAAGTTTTATGGAAGCCACTAGAAATCAATTGGTTTTTTTTTTTGCAGCAAGAGGAGCCAATAGGTTTCAAATTTCAGTCAGGTTTATGAGAACCTATACAACTTCTTAACAACGATCTTAAAACTGTCTTCTTTTACTCATATGAAAGGTTTTATTTTTACTTAATGAACTCGTAAAATGCTGTTTTGGAATACCGTTTCTGAACTCATTCAAATTATCTTATTATGGTCAGTTGAAAAGGCATTTTAGAACCATTTGGCCTCCAGTAAATGCATTAAACGGCAAATTGGCACCAAATGACGAAAATCGCCACCAAACGTCGAAAATCGCCAAATCAACCGTGTATGATGTGCTAAAACATTTCAAGAAGCGAAAGAGCGTGGATTGAGTGCCTCAAGATAAGCGTCGTAGTAAAACATATGACCGCATGCTGCACCAGAAGGTGTTGAGAACCGTCAGGGCAAACCCCGGACTATCAGATAATGAAATCGCACAAAAATACGCTGCTGCTCGCTGTACCGTTCGACGAATTCGTTGGCGAGTAGGATATCGTTCTTATCGAGCCAGCAAGCAACCAAACAGAAGCAAAGTTTCGTCACCAAAACTCGAGCTCGGAAATTGTACCAGCAGGTTTTGACGAAGTACCAAGGATGCCTGCTCATCGACGATGAAACCTACGTCAACATGGACTTAGGGCAGCTTCCTGGCCAAAAATTCTACATGGTGACGGCACGAGGAGATGTTCCTGCAAGGTTTAAGTTTGCTTTTATGGACAAATTTGCCAAAAAAAAAAAACTGATGATTTGTTTGTGTTCGTGACGAATAAGACGATGGACTCGAAGCTAAGCTGTACAAGCAAGAATGCCTCAAAAACTGCGTACTACCTTTCATTAAAGCCCATAAAGGTCCCGTGAAGTTTTGGCCAGATTTGTCGAGTTGCCACTACAGCCGGGAAGTCATCCAGTGGTTCCGTGATGATAACGTAGATTTCATCGATAAAAACATAAATCCACCCAACTACCCACAGTTCCGGCCCATCCAGAGATTTTGGGCAGTAATGAAGCGGAAGCTTAAGAAATGTGGGAAAACTACTCGGGACGCGACTCAGATGACCAAATTTGGAACAAATGTGCCAAGGAAGTTGACTCCGGAGGTGTGCAGAGTTTGATGGTAGGAATATATTTGTATTTATATTTTTTCCTCAAAGACCTTTGACTTGATGTATTAAATTATTTGTACGTCAATTTGTTACCGAAATACAGATGATTTTATTATTCCGAATTCTTTATTAATTTGTTTTCACAATCGTCCATACTAGGCTGCCTGAAAAGTCCCTTTAATTTCCTACAGATTGCGTTGGTAATTGCTAATGAGAATTTTCTATGAGCTTCACTCCTTGAATGACGGCTGTCAAAATTTCAACCATTTCTGTTCACGCATTCATCAGTGGCAACAGTGAGAAGAGACCGATCCGCAAGTTTTTTTTTAAATGAAAAAATCCGAGTTTCAAGTTTTGATAAAACACAATTTTATACGCAAGAAAACGGCTACCGAAACTAAAGCCAAGCTGGATAAGTATTTTCCAGACCCTACTCCGTCGGTTCAAACGATTCATACGTGGTTAGCTGATTTTCGTTGTGGACGTACGAGCACCGTTGACGCACCGCGTTCTGGATGTCCACATGAGGTCACTTCAACAGAGAACGTCGATAAAGTCCATAATATAGTATTGAAGGATCCAAAAGTGGAATTGAGAGAGCTAGCTAAGGCTTTATTTCAATGGAACGAGTTGGCTACATCATGCCTTCCGTTTTGGGTATGAAAAAGCTCTGCGCGCGATGGGTGCCGCGTTTGCTTATAATGGACCAAAAACGCATACGTGTTACAACCTCTCAGGAGAATTTGAGCAAGTTTACACGCAATCTGAAGGATTTGTTTGAGTTTGAGCACCGATTCATAACCATTACGTCACACCGGAGTCATCGCAGTAGGCAAAACAGTGGGTTTCACCGGGCGAAAGTGCTCCGAAGCGCCCGAAAACGCAACCATCGGCGGGAAAGGTTATGGCCTCCGTGTTTTGGGATGCGCAAGGTGTTATATTCATCGGCTATCTTGAAAAAGGTAAAACCATAACAGGCGCATACTCTGCAGCGTTATTGGATTGTTTGAAGAATCAAGTCCAGAAAAAATGGCCGCATTTGCAGAGTAAAACCCAACAAACATCGGTGTTGAATTATAGCTTGTTCATACAAATTTGGAGAAGCTATTCAGCTATTCCAGAAGAAACAGCTGAATAGCTTCTCCAAATTTGCTTGAACAAGCTCTAATTCAACACCGATGTTTGTTGGGAAAGTGTGCTTTATCATCACTACAATGCGCCTGCTCATTCATACTCAATTGCTCAGTCAAAATTGAATGAATTTCAGTATCAATTGGTTCCCCATCCACCGTATTCACCAGACTTGGCCCCCCAGTGATTTCTATTTTTTCCCAAACCTGAAGAGATGGCTCACCGGTAAGCGATTTTACTCAAATGATGAGTTCATAGCTGAAACCGCTACTTTGAAGGACTTCCGAAGGAGTACTACTCGGATGGGAAGAAAAGTTAGAAAATCGCTGGACTCGCTGTATCGACCTAAATGTTGAGAAATAAAACGGAATTTAGCAAAAAAATGTTTTCGTGTTTGATATTGAAGGGACTTTTCAGGCAACCTAGTAAATACACAGACTTGGTGTGAAGACAATTTTCCGGATTTTATTTTGTTAAAAGAGTGTACGGTCTTTCCCCCTGATTTGAATCCTCTCGACTTTTATGCATATGGACTAACCACATGCTAGGGAAACTGGGGAATACCAAAGGACTTATCGTGAAATTTTTTAAGAATCGTTTGGTGGAAACATGGAATAACAAACCTCAAAATATCATGAGTACCAGCTGTGGCACTTGCCAACAACGCATGCGGCCGGTAATAGGAGGTATTCAGTACAAAAATAATAATAGTTTTTAGTTCTTACTAGCACAAAAATATATTTTTTAGATCTTAACTATTTTTTCGATTTAAAATAAAAAAAAATATTTTCACAAATGAAGTTCACGAAGTGACATATGTGAAAAGTGACAGCAAGCTGGTCTGTTCGTAAATGCAACGCATATTTGTCGATTATTATGTTTGAAATCAATGTTTGGTTTGTTAGTTTAGGTAGTCTATGGTGTTTTCTGGTGTTGAATGGTGTTGTCCTGCAATCATGGAACATGTTCCACTATTACTATGAAACCTGTGTCAACAGGCCTGTTGAAGTGGCGGACTTAGTCCGTGCTTTAACCTACCCCGCAGTGGGATGTTAGGCAAAAATGTCGTTGGTTCGAGTACCACTGTACACATGCCCTTTTCGCTCAATTTTCCTAAAAAACATCTGCTATGTTTCCGAGCCTGCCGCACACTAGCGGAGCTATCAAAAACTTTCTCTTCATATCTTTCAATTCTAGCCAAAAACATTGTTGTTCACTCTTGGTGCCTCATGGTGATGAGCGAACATCTCCTTCAACATCAATATTTTTATATTTTTCATCGTTAAATTTCATAATCCGCATACTCCCAAAATACCCTATTAATGCAAAGGGAGAAAGATGTATGTATGTATGTAGGAAGCCACCATCCTAGCGTGGACCTTGCCCTAAATGCGGTTCCACTTAATAGAAAAATCATGCTTTGTTACCGTTCTAAATTCAACATATGTTGTATGAAGGGCCAAAAAGGGTTGGGCAGACCCGTAAACAAAAACACTTACGCAAAAGTAGCCAAGCACCCAATTAGCACCGAAAACATAAATATTCAAAATTTATTTTTCATATGTCACGTGTCTACGATGCATTGTCGTATGTCATTCTCTAATATTACAGCTAGACTGTTTGTTGACGTTGACTGATCTTGTTTACATATTATGTTTCATAAATGTATCAACATAAGTCTTCCGTATTTCGAAACAAACATATGCGAGAAATGTCAAACTGCAGGAAGTTTGATTGGCATGGACGGAAAGACGTATTTTGAGCTTTCGTTAAGCAAAATATATATCGTGTCACATACTCGTTAGCTACCGAACCTAGTTCTGTTTTGCTAGTATGAAATATTCAAAACTACGTTGCCAATAGTTTTCGTGATCGAACATCAGATATAATGTTTTCATGATCGAACTTCAGAAATAATGGATTTGGTTGTATAACATCTAGATACTTCAAAATGTCATTGCAGTCGACCATTTTTTTGCTTTAACACACATTTATAGTTTAAACCAATATCCATGCCTGAATTCTCTTATACAGAAGCGAATATCTTTTTATGTCTCCTATAAGGTTGGTAAATAGGATAATGGTAAGGTTTACGAGGGTTCTGACTATTCTTTATCTCGTATTTTGAGATGGTCGAGTGGTAAAAACACCAATCTGGTAAGCTTGAAGTCCATAGCAACCTGGTTTATGAAAACCTTTTTTGCCGACGAAATTTGCTTAACTTATGTGTTGGAATTTTTGTTTATGAAAATTGTCAAAAATAGAGTATGTTTCATAGGTTCCACCTTCTGCGCTATTTGAATTTTGTAGAAGTACCCTAAAAGGTTTTCTATCATCGGAGGGGTAACATTTGAGCAAAAATGCATGCAATCAAATATTTCGTGTTGCTTGGGCATCACAGTATTTAAATGTTTTAAATCAACAAAATATAATAAGGTTCATGAAATATATAGTGTACGTAGTTTGGTATGACAAAATGGGTAGCCTGTTCTACATGATGATATCGAAATCATACCATGCGTGTCGAAATTTCCTTTCTACTGGTTCTAAGGAGCAATAACATGGCATACTTGATGTCAGAACCTTTAAACACCATACAATCAGAAGCACTCTGTGTTAATAGTTAATATCAAAATACTGGTCAACGCTGGATGCGCGCTGCTTTTTAAATTAGTTGCTTTCACTGTCGAGGCAGTGAAGAAGAATAATAAACCCACAAAGAAACCTTATCGAATTTTCAGTAAGTATTACGAATGTCCGCAGCAGATTCAGCCGAAACCGCATGTATTGAAGGCACAATATACATCTAAATAAGAAAACAATGAAGAAGGGGTTAGAGGATAATTTGACATTAAGAAATTGTATGAATGTAGCATGAAGTAAATTCAGTACAATAATGATAACAAAGATAATGACAATATTAAATTAGGAAAAATGTTCAACATATACTAAACAGGATATAAATTGATTATTATTAAGGAGTGTATCGAATATAAGCTATCCACATACATTTGCGTTGTACGCATGTATTTGTGATGATTTTTAATGCTCTGAACACTGCATGCTGTGCGTTTGACTGTCAGCTTTCATTTGTTTACTAGTTTGTGCGGTTCAAATTCTGCGTTTTCAAAATGTCGCGTATTGAAAAGGAAGTGAGAATTAAGGTTCTGGACACATGGCTAAGTGAGAAGGGTATTACTATGCGAAAATTGGACAAGCGGTTTGGAATTCATCATGCGAGTGGTAAAATCATCATTAATAAGTTTGGGGAACACTCTTCTTTGGATGAGCTACCAGGAAGAGGCAGAAAACCTACCTGATTTTCTTCCAACCCTAAACTGGAGCAGAAAGTGGTATTTCTAATCATGAAAAACAAATCAATGCCAATACGTGATTTGGCCAAAAAAGCAGGAACGAGTGTCGGAATGATCCAGTGTATCAAGAGGCGAAACCACCTGAAGACCTACAAGAAGCAGAAAATCTCGAAACAAAGTGCGGAACAGAAGAAGCGAGCAGCAACAAGGGCCCGGAAATTGTATTCGCGTCTTTTGCAGCGTCCGGATGCATGCGTTTTTATGGACGATGAGACCTATGTAAAGGAGGACTCAAAAGCCCTTCCAGGTCCACAATACTTTACTGCCGTCGTTGAGGAGGATGTGAGCGATGCGGACAGCTCGATTCAAGTGGAGAAATTCGGTCGAAAGGTACTGGTATGGCAAGCAATATGTTCCTGTGGTTTGAAGTCAACCATTTTTTACACTACCGGAACTATAAATGCGGAAATCTATCGATCTGAGTGTCTCCAGAAGAGATTGTTGCCTTTATGTAAGAAGCATAGTACACCTCCACTGTTTTGGCCGGATTTAGCGTCGGCTCACTATGCCAAAACCACTCTCAATTGGCTTGCGGAAAAGGGTATAGATTTCGTTGAGAAAAATATCAATCCACCAAATTGCCTTCAGCTTCGACCCATCGAACGATACTGGGCAATCGTGAAGAGGGTCTTCAAGAAGACTGGTAAGGCAGCTGAGAACATGCAGGAGTTCAAAAAAATTTAGGCTCAAGCGTCCAAAAAATGCGATGCAACACTTGTCCGGAACTTGATGAAGAGCATTCGATCAAAAGTTCGAAAATTCGTGAAGGAATAACTTAAATTTCATCCGGTCTTCATTATGTTCAAGTTTAACCTCGTACAATAAAGAATCAATATTTTGTATGAATAAAATATCGGTTTTTTGTGGATAGCTTATTTTCGATACACTTCATATTTGTACAAGCTTCCCATTTCTATGATCATATACTTCAGTGACAGAAATTTCCACTCACCCTGTGTATACTGAAATCACATTAGACATGTGTTAATTTGCTAAGCTATAGCTGAGTCCATGTTAACTCTTGTTTTGTGATGCAGGGTTTTTGGCCTTATACAAGTCAAGATTTTATCAAATTTAACAATCAGTAGATAAAAAATGTATATGGCTACCTCATTGATTCAACACACATAGAAATTATGAATTTTACAAGAGACGTAACTCATGTTTGTAACAAATCGGGAAACATAAACAACGATTTCGTGTAGAATTATGTCTCCTGAGACTGATACAATACAGAAGTCGACAAAAGGTGTGTTTGATTGAATTTATATTCTCATCTCTTTGCTAAAGGACGCTTGCATGTGTCGATCTCAGGGGACAGACATTTACATGACATTTTGAACTTGTGTTATCAGAACTAAACAGTAATGGATTAGTGGTAATCAGTTAATTAAGAAAGTGGGCAGTTCTGAGCACGAATAGCAACAAGTTAAAATTTAAAAATAAACAAGTTAAAAAAATTTTAACTTGAAATCGACAAAGCTTTTTCATTATGGCCTAACTGCCAAATGTAAACAATGGCTTCTTCCGTAAATTTCTCGTGGCACAAAGGCTACCCATGTAAGCCTCCAATTTCTTCGGATAGGTAAACGCTTCCTCTTCGAAATGACCGAGAAATTCGCGGGAAAGACCATTGTTTACGTTTGTCAGTTAGGTACTAATTAAAAAGCTATGTCGAAATCAGCTGCAATGAAGCTTGCATGATGAGACGCTAGCGAGAAATATGTCATAACCCGAAACGCGTAGTTATAACTTGGCCTATTAACGATTAAATTCCATAATGTAACTGTTATGCAGTTACTTTGCACAATGGAATAAACTAACTTGATATTGTTTTACATAGTTTTTAAATAAAGCAGCTTATTTTATTTGTTGATATTATACTAAATGTCAATTGAAGGTAGACTGACGATCTTAACTCAAATTTGTCGAAAATCCATATGGGACTGATATGCGATTACCGACTGTATAGGAGCGCTTTACATCGCCACACTGCTTGACATAAGTTAAGGATTGCCTTTGGTAAAATCAGCCCACAGTTCGCTCGTAGCTCATTTGAAAAGAGCAAAATAAGCACGACCCATCCAGAGGGACTGGAATATCGCACTGCTGCAGGAGGAAAATATTACAATCGGGTTCGCCGCTTCTCCATATTCTCTTTAACCAACTCTCTCCTGGCTGTGTGCCGGCGGTTCCGAAGATGTGCCGATGATATGTATAAAGTTTGAATCAACAAAACTTCGCACCACAGTAATACGACGAACGTTGCTCAGTGCGGACCATTGGATACAAAAAAAATCGCCCCGTGTTTGGAGAAGAAATCGAAGATCCCCGAAATTGTTAGAATCTGTGATAATTTACTAAGTGCAGGGATTGTTGAGATTCAGGAATTTGATTCAAAATTCAAAGAAGATGCAATACTCAAGTGCAATTGTTGGTGTGGTGCTGCTGGCCGCCGTTGTTAGTGCAGGTAATTTACCGAAGCAATAAAGAAGCAGGATACCCAATACCATCCCGCTTATCCGTGCCATTCGGATACTGGGGTTAATTATTGGCAATCTCGAATTGAGTTTCTGGACACAGTAATGGCGATCGACTCGTTCATAATGGGTTGCCGTAACTCGCAATCAGAGCACAGTGTGTGAATAACAGACACAATATATATAAAGCTGCCAGAAATTCCGGTTTCCTCCGACAGTGGCCCCTTTTGTCATGATCTTCCCGCAGAGTTAAGTCTTGGAAGAGGATCACACGGGGGGTGATATCGGAATGATAATGTGATGTTAGTTGTTTTTTGTTCTTGTCATCGTGGTTTGTTTATCTTCGTTTTGCGAGTGGATTATAATTCTTGAAATGGGCGTTTGGGAGGTTGTTCTTCGTGATCAGCATGTTCAATCCGGTCTGGACAAAGCGTTGTGGTTGTTGTTGTTGTTGTTGCCGTTGAAGAATTCTCGAAAAACAACCGACATCACTCACAATGAGACAAGTTTAGCGTCGCCAAGGTTACCAATTAACGCCCATTTGATTCTTATAAGGTGGATTGAGACGAGTTTTAATGGCTGACGATGAGTGTATGGAAGAAGACTTCATGCTGCTGTGCATAGTTTCGTGATGATGCAATTGTACCGTTGAGGAAGGGAGTGTACTTGATGATTAAGAACGAATCGGTGGCGGTATTGTATCTGGTATGATGCCGGGTATTGGTAGATAAGAGGCGTCAGAGGTCAACAAGTTATCGTGGCTTGTTGTTGACGAAGAAAATGAAATAGTCATTGAGCGGAGCACGTGGTTGCATTAGTGTTGAAGTGCTCAAGCACTCAACTTCACCATGATGATACAGTTTCGCTTTCGTCTGATCCACTCGGTGCATGTTTCTATAATTATTTGCCGGATTTTCTTGTACTGTAGAAAAGTTTTGATGCATGAGCCTTATCACTAGCTCTCAGCTTTTCGTTCATATTTTACGGAGACTAGTTTATTCAACCGAAGATTCAAAATTAGAAATCTCTCATGTATAATTCATTCATTTGAGTTAAGCTAGCTGCGTTTGAATATTAAGAAATTTATTTGCTTGTTCGTTTTTCCTAATGAGTTTTAGCAGCTGATTCCATCGAGAAACACCAAATCTAGTAGAAAATCCTCTTATACCATCAGAAACCTGTTTCTTTTTTTTAGTCGAGCAGCAGCGTTATCGGTTGAGATACGAATGTTATATCAGGCGTAAATTATACCAACAGTTCACAATACTCTTGGAAACCTGAAACGTACAAAGGACTAACATGGAGGGCTTATAGCCTTGACAGGTGCTTTTTTTCCTATATTACCGAGATTTTCAGCCCTGGGCTGGTTCATCTCCCGTCGTAGTCACTCAAATACCTTTTGGATATTTTCGTAACTTGTCCGGGGGTGAGATTCAAACTCGTAACTTTGGCGTGAGAGGTATGGATGTTAACCACTACGCCGGGGTCGCCCCCAACAGGTGCTCTTGTTTTCGCCTGGATCCATGTTAAAATGTTTTCTTTGTTTGGATTCCATTGCTATAAGATCCTTTCCAAATACCTCCTAAGTTTGAGTTGGAATTGGGTTGGTCTATATTGTAAAAATGCCTAAGTAGTGCTCCTTAAGAAGGTAATCTAGATTTCAATCCACTATTTGTTTGTAAATTTTGTTCCACTCCTCGGTCCGTTCACATGTTTGATTCTTAATTTATCACTATCCAATAATATACAATTAGACATTTCAGGTATGAGACCTGTGTAACATATAAACCTGTTTAATATATAATTCAGGTATGAGGTACAAGTAATATATATTTCTGGTCTGGCTGTCAAAGTATTGGAAACAGCTAGACTCTTTTATTAGAATTTATAAGTCCGTCACAACTGACTGGGTTGAAAACTATCTTCTTGATTCTCAATTATGTTAGATCCCAAGTAACAATTCAAGTTTTATTATGGTTTTAAAGCAAACTTAAAGACTAAATCATGGTCTCCAGAACCCTCATAAAACCAAAATTGTTACTTGGGATAGCTGAATACCATAAAGCGAAGTACGTGAATTGAGGTGAAAGGAGTCAAACGTAGATTATATACAATGAATTGGCCGAATTTAATGAGTACTGAAAAAAATGTCGACACTGAAGCAGACATATTTCATTCAATTATTCAAAACCTAATCTTAGAAACGGTACCAATTAAAAGAAGAAGGTGCATACTAAATAGCAAATTGCCAGTGAAGATCAACCAACAACTGAAACATTTGAAGAACAAAAATCAGAAGCGCACAAATTATTCAAAGAGGAAATCCCTAGTGCTAACTTGTTAAACTATCAAGCTATATGCAACCAATCCAAAAACCATTAATTCTGTACATGATGAGTATAATCCTAAGGCCGAAAATGAACTCAAATCAAGCCCTACACTGAAAAAAAATTTGCAGTAAAAATTATCATTTTAGCCGACTATGCCTATTTTCGAAAGTACCATGAAATCAAATTTTCTGCGTTTATGTTACGTATTTGTGGTATATTTTACAGACATCATAATAATGATATTAATGATATTAATTATATCAATCATTATGGTTGACTTCAATCGCAAGCAAGGTAAAAACAAACGCATTTATAGCCGGATGGCAGGTAGTGTTTGCGCTTCATTTAACTCTCAAATTGGTAGTTTCTACAGTAGATTTTCTTTTGCGTGAATTTTTTCAAATGCCTAAAAATGAACTTGAAAAGTAACGATTTTACTTACGGATCCATTTTGAAGGGAATGAAGGTGAAGATTCATCAGGAATTTACCTGGTTTTTGCAACAGTCTTTCAGGATGCACCAGATTTCCCGAAGGCATGCACCAGATTTCCCGAAGCAGATCGTGACCGCGACTTCTTTTCATTCATTCCAAAATTTTCAAACAACATATCGTTAGTGCACTGAAAAACTTGAATTCAACTAAAGAATCAGGACCTGATGGAATTGTTCCCGTGTTCCCTATATTTCTCTAGGAGAAAATAGGCCCATCCTTTAGCACACCTATTCAATATGTCTTTAACAAATGGAAAATTCCCTAAAATTTTGAAATTTCGCAACTAAAGGGTGTTCCGATCAAAATTTGGTCAAACAGTAATGTGTGTGAGTCGATCAAAGTTTTTATTAATAAGTCAAATTCTTTTCCGTTTTCAAGATCAGTTAATAAAGAATATAGGAGAAAACTCCGCTAAGCTCCCTTTTTACCGAATGCGAATTGCCGGGTCTTTCGTTTAACACCTGCCATAAGATTTTGTACAGTCTCCTTGTCCACTTTATTCGCCGCAAAACGCCAGTTTGCCTTGAACTGTTTCTCGCACTCAACAGCTTTTTGAGTCTTCTTAAGGTTCCGCTTGACGATGGCCCATTATTGTTCGGTTGGGTGGGCTCTGGCGTGTTGGGAGGGTTCTTGTCCTTGGGCACCACTTGAGCGTTGTTGGCAGCATACCACTCCCTGGCCTTTTTTCCGTAATGGCAAGATGCCAAATCCCGCTAAAATAGAACGGAACAATTGTGGCGCTTCAGGAAAGGCAGTAGACTTTTTTGTAGGCACTCGGTCAGATAAATTTCCTGGTTGGCGGTTCCGGTCGCAGTGTAAACGTTGCTCTTCAAGCCACAGGTACAGATGGCCTGCCACACCAGATATTCACGAACTTTGACAGTTTAATGTGCGTGAAAATATCGGCCACCTTTCCCCGTCCGGTTGCCAAATAAAATTCCTGTCCAGAAAGCTTTTTAAAGTCTGCCTTGACGAAAGTTTCATCGTCGCAATCAAACTTCGTCAGCATTGTCGTGTACAACTTTCACGATCTTGCTTTGTCCGACGTGTTTTGTTTATCGTCGTGATTTGGAGTCACCACTTTCTTGTAAGTTGACAGTCCAGCTCGTTTTTTCGCTCTATCCATGGTTGAAGGCGCCACTCCCAGCTTCTTTGCGACATCTCGGACGGAGAGGTTGGGATTCCGCTCGAACCAGCGGACAACTATTTTTGTCGTCGATTTCCCCCCGATCCAGCTTATAACTGCTTATCTCTGATAACTGAATCTTATCTCAAAAATCTCAAAATGCATGATACTACACGCACACATCTTCAAAATGAGCATGAAGTTTAAGTCGACCAAATTTTGATCGAAAAACCCTTTATTATGGTGTTCCCATTATCCCTAGCATTCCAAAACAGTTTGAATCAATCGTAAACGACAAAACATTTCAGCAAGTTAAGAACCATATTGCAAGCAAGCAGCACGGCTCAACTACCGCTGATCTTCTGGATTTTATGCCATTTATATTTAACGTAATGGAAAATGGCAGGCACGTAGAAGCCCTTCCTTGACTTCAGTAAAGCATTTGACCGAATTGACTTACCATTATTGCTCTTCGAATTGTAAAAAAAAATAAGAATAGAGCCTATACTTTTGAGTAAGCTTTCAAACCCCATATAAGTCACACCCAGGGGTGCCCCAGGGATCTCATTTGGGCCCTCTTTTTATTTTGAACACAAACGACATTTCCTACATATTTAAATGAAAAAAAAACCTTATATAACGGGTGGCAACTAAAATTTTGGAAAGTATTTCTCAAGCTGTCAAAAAAGTCAAACATACTTCAATAAGATCTGATTTTTGAAATTAAAGATGCATTGTACATTGTTGAAAATGAAACTACACTGTTAAAACTGTAAAATGAAACTACACTGTCAAAACTGGAGATTTTTAGAACTTTTTGATTGTTCGTGGTTCGAATAAGTTATTGCTGAAAACAACGTGAGAAAACTTCTCGATTGATGTAAGAAACAAAACTGGGATTACTCTGGGGTTAGAAAAGATCCTGTCGATCCACTATGGTCTGATATCCATGTTCTGGAAGAATCTTTCTAAAAGCATTTTAGAAACATTTAGGTAGTTTATCAAACATATCCCGCAAGGATTCTAGAGCATCCCTGAAAATATTTCAGAACATTCATGGCAGCATCTCAGAATAGATCAAAAAGCATTCTAATACAACTTCAAATGCATCCCAGGGCAATCCTGTAAGCAACCCAGTGCAATCCTGGGAGCATAACAAAACTACTTGGGAAGCATTTGAGAACTATTCCAGAAGAATCCTTAAACACTTCAGGGAAAAATTCTTTGAAAGAATCTCCGAGCTATTTTGGAGGCCACCCCAGATAATTCTGGATGTATCCCAGAACTTCTCAGATCTATTCCGGAATCTTACCACAGAGCAACTTTGGAAGCACTACAGAACAATCCCAGATGCGTCGAAAAAAAATCTGGAAGCATACCAGATCCATTCAGGTATCATACCAGACTAGTGTGGAAGCATCTTAGAACTATTTTGGAAGTATTGCAAAACAGTCTTGGAATAATTTTAAAAGTATCAAAAATCAATTTTCTTGCATCTCAAAACTTATTCCCAAGCACTTCTAGAAGCATCTCAGTACTCAGTACTTTAGAAGAACTACTGAAAAAATCTCGTAACTACTTTGGAAGTATTTCAAAACTATTCTGGACGCATTCCAGAACAGAATTGGATGCATTCTAGAACCGTCACAGAACTATTTTGAAAGCATCTCAGAATTATTCTGGAGGAATCTCAGAACTGTTTGGGAACATCTCAAAACAATCCCAGATCTGAAAGCCCCCAAAGACAACTATTTTAGAAGAATTACACAACAAACCTGGATTCCACAACACAACACAACAAACCTGGATGAAGACATATAACGGGCCAATAGATTCATCAGTTTTCTTCTGGATACCCTGGAACTGATTATACAAGGACTGAAAAGAGACGCTGCTATTGTGCCCATCGTTACACCTCTAGGCTATAAATAACACATTATTCTTATACCAGTTTCTTATCCTGGAGGGGAAAATACGATTGAGCTACGTACAACATATTATTATTGTCTTCTTAGTCAAGAAAATAAAATTCTTACGATTCTGGTTTTATAAGTTAAATATTGCGCACTCCTTCGAACTTTATGTATAATCACACAGATAAAAAGAAACATTTAATTTTCTGCGTGATCTAATACACATAAAGGGAATGCTAGATTGGTCAGAAATTAATGGAATATTTCATGTTAATTTAAGCCACAAACCGCCTGAATCTTGCCTGTTGTATGAAAGATTGCAAACAATTTCGTTGTTTACACCTCCTTTGGCTTGGAATTGAACAAGGGCCAATTAACTTGAAACCAAAAGTGTTTATTTGCGACGATAGCTTTAAAAAACGAACTACGCAATTTGGTGGATCGAAAAAGAATGAATTTAATCCCAACTGGAGTTGAGTTGAAGCCTAACAGTTGATTTGTGTATGTGTCAACAGTGCATTAAAACTGTATCTAATTTACATCCAACTCCTGTCAGATATGGATTCTGTAACTGATGTTTTCGCTGTTACATCATAGAGTAACTCTTAGACCAGTAGGTCCCATACAAATACGATTTTTTTTTGGCTCAGTCAATACTAGCACATCGGTCCCAAGCTCGGTCCCAAGCTTAATAATGCGACCCTAATAATGAACTCACATGAACACACTCTCAAATATTCTGTAAAAATAACACCGCAAATCAAAACAAAGGCGCAAGTATGTACAGCAAGGTGCTGGCTTCAAGGTGTAATTCGGACCAAGGGGTTCTACAACAGTGAACCAATTTCAAATTGCTAGTTGCATATTGA
The DNA here is from genome assembly GCA_034211315.2 of Aedes japonicus. Taxonomy (NCBI): domain Eukaryota; kingdom Metazoa; phylum Arthropoda; class Insecta; order Diptera; family Culicidae; genus Aedes; species Aedes japonicus. Next base: position 1,328 of record JASCZW010016086.1, on the reverse strand, counting down.
TTGTTGGTTACATCGCCACCTACAAAACTATTCTTATTTAAAATCTAGTGCTACATCTACACGCTACCGAAAACTAAAATAAAAGGGAACATAATACAAACTATCTGCCACAATATTCTTCTTTTCCTCTGTGTTTGACGTCTAATCCGCTTGCTCATCACGTCCGTCGACTATTACTACGCTGTCATCTCGTTCGGTGCCATTTGGATTGTCGCTTGCATCAGGAACAAACTCTGCATCGGAAGGAAGCAAGCAAATTTTCGTGATGGGCCGCTTGATGATACCAAGGGATGATTTCAGAGTAACTACTCTAGTCAGCTGATCTTTACCGGGATAGACATCGACGATTCGGGCAAGAGGCCACCTTACAGTATGCTGCATTTCATCGACAACGATTACGAGGCTGTACTTGGTGCATCGTTGCATCTCCTGCAAGTATTCCTGTCTCCAATGATGCCGAAATTGTTGGAAAGTTCGCTGTATGCCCTGATAGTTATTTACTATACTTAACCCTGCAGAAACATATTCATGAATTTCCAGAAGTGAATAAGTCCCCATGTCTGTCCATGGCATGACGTCTATGCAAATGTGGTTAAAATCATGAATATTGAACCATAGAACGTTTTGGGATTCTAAATATAACCGTTTTTGGCCGTACCGAAACCCGTTTCAAAGTATCTGTCAGTGTTCTAAAATCCTAATTGATCCATAAAATGATGTCCATGTATTTATGGGTAAAACTCATGAAAACAGCACCAGTACCTGTGGTTTGAAGAGTATTTCTTGTTTATGCCTTATCGGAATCGACTCCAGAGAATCTGTAAATGGCCACATCTTCTTGTTGCTTCATGTAATGATGCCTTTGTACTTCTGAGTAAAACATCATGGAATCGTTTTGAACCTACAGTGACGGACATTACAATAAAACCAAAGCTCGATTTGGATACAAAATGGTCATGACTGAAGGCTTGTCTTCCACTCATACTTGAAATAATTTAGCTGAAATCTTGGATTTAGCCGAGAAATAACTTGAATTTTCATCTGTAATAAAGATATACATTTTCATTAACCACTTAAGAAGTTAAATACACCACTTAGGACAAAACAATAAGAACACTTTTTGATTTCCATTGTTTAGGATATATTGATGAATTTGAATTAAAAACTATAGTATACTATTGTTAAAATGACTCGTACACCAAAAATCAATATTCGCTTCCTCAAATGTGAGCACGATTGACCTGTTAAGACTACTACAAGAATCGATTTCAGATGTCCACGGGCTCCAAGTGGCCAAATTTTAAAAATCTGTTTAGGAAGCTATTCTT